>PVLA01005296.1:20110-150762 GCA_004027455.1 Hydrochoerus hydrochaeris | reverse complement strand
ATGTATTTATGCAGGTTTTACAATTTCTTTTGCCATTAATTTCCAATTTCAGTGCACTATGGTCAGATATTATGCATAGTATGATTTCAATACCTTTGCATTTACTTAAGAATGTTTTATGGGATAATATATGGTCTATTTTGGAGAATGTCCCATGTGCAGCTGAGAAGAATGTGTATTCTGATGTGGTTGGGTGGAACACTCTGTAAACATCTACTAAGTCCAATTGCTCACAGGTATGATTCAATTCTGTTATTTATTTGCTGACTTTTTGTCTAGTTAATTTATCTCTTTGTGACAATGGGCTGTTAAGATCTCCTGTTATAATTGTGTTCTTGTCTATTTGGTTTTTCATGTCCAGTAGTCTTATATAGTTGGGTGCTCCTGTATTTGGCGCATATATATTTATAATTGTTAGTTCTTCCTCTTGAATTTTACCACTAACAAGTATGTAGTGACTTTCTCTATCTCTTTTAATCATTTGAGGTTTGAAGTTCACATTGTCTGCAAATAGAATAGCTACCCCTGATTTTTTTTCTGGGCTCCTGTTGCATGGAATACTGTTTTCTGTCCTTTGACTTTTAATCTATGAGTTTCCTTTTGAGTGAGATGTATTTCTTGTATACAGCATATTGTGGGGTCGTGTTTCTTGATCAATTCTGTCAATTTATTTCTTTTTATAAGTGAATTGAGGCCATTTATATTTATGGATATCACTGATATGTACTGGCTTGACTTTGCCATGTTATGTTCCAGTTGTTTCTTTCTGCTTTTCCTCTTATTTAATTGCTTATCCTACCTGGTGGTTTCTTTATGTTGTTGTTTTGGGGATTGTAGTCATTTTTATCTCTGTCTAGTATGTCTTGCAGTAGTCTTTCTAGGGTTAGTTTAATGGACATGAATTTCTTCAGTTGTTCTTTATCATGAAAGTATCTTGTTTCTCCATTAAATTTGAATGAAAATTTTGCTGGGTACATCAGTCTGGGTTGAAGGTTGTTCTCCTTCAGGGCTTGAAATATATCTCACTCCAAGCTCTTCTTGACTTGAGGGTTTGTGCTGAAAAGTCTGCCATGATTCTAATGGGCTTTCCTTGATAGGTGAGTTGTGTCTTTTCTCTGACAGCTTTTAATATTCTGTTTTTATGCTGTATATCTGAGATCTTAATTATTATGTGTCTGGGTGTGGATTTATGTTGGTTGTGACTGTTTGGTGTTCTATATGCCTCACTTATCTGCATATCAGATTCTTTCCCCATGTTTGGGAAATTTTCTGCTATTATTTCTGTAAATACTTTATGTATGTCATTTGCCTGGACTCCTGTATCTTCACTAATGCCCATTATTCTTATATTGTTGCTCTTCATATCATCATGAAGCTTCTGGATTGTCATTTCATGCTGCTTTGTTATTTTTAAAAGTTCTATCCTTTCCTGATCACTAACCGTGATCCTGTCCTCAAGGTCTGAAATCCTATCCTCAGCTTCCTGTAGGCGGTTTTGCATACTTTCAATAGAATTTTCTGTTTCTTGGATGTCTCTTTGAGTTTTTTTCATGAATTCTGCTTGTTTTCTATATTGTTCATTCAAAGTTTCAATCAGTTTCCTATGCTCATGTACTTTTTTCTCTAGTTCTTCTTTAGCTGTATTCAACAACTCCTTTACTAAAGTTGTTATTTCTATCTACATGGGAGAGTACTTCTAATTTGATTTCCTCTATAACCTGATGCAGTTGTTCTTTTATTTCACTTGCTATCTTTTCAGAGATTCCCGGTGTGTTGCTTTTGGGGTCCTTTATTTCAGTGTCTCCTATACTTGCTTCTGGTGAACTATATGTTTGAGACTGCATTTTGCCTTTTTGTTTTGTCATTTTCACTCTGCCTGGTGTTTTCTATGTGTAGGAGGGGATCACACACACTCTTTTCAGACACACCAAAATCTTATAGTTATTTGGAGGGGGTTTTACTACTGGCCCTATTTATCTCCTGTACACCTCTATTTTAGGGGTATACTCACCACACTGATATAGTTAATCCACTGTAGTCCAAAGTTCACCACCTGGGAGCAAAGTTCCAAATTTTCTCACACTAACTGGAGCCTGCTGAGATCTTCTGATGTTCCCAGTGGCAGGGCGGGCCCTCGATGGTGGTTCGGGGCAGCCTCCACAATGAAATTTGAAACAGGAGGGAAGATTAACTAAGCTTTTCTGGGAGCCTCAGAACACAGCCCGCTCAGTCTGGTTGGCAGAGTCTGCACTTGCAGTGATCTTCTATGATGTCAACAATATTCATTTATCCATCACCTCTTCCTAGCTCTTAGAGTCATGCCCTCTAGGAATTGCCCTTCTTTTCTCTAAATTGGTGGCTTAATAAGCATTATACTCTCACATTTCTCTTTATATTCCTCTTCTAGTCCACTTTGCCTTTCTTCTAAGTTAGATTATCTGTTTCTGGGGTAGTATCTCTTCTTCCCCTTTGGTTTATACTCTTGGTTTGGTGGAGCACACAGTAGGAGCTTAATCAAGAGTCCAAGCATAGAATCTGGCTTCTAGTGTTTGAGAATTTAGATAGGGAGGGGGGTTGGCACATAAAATAACAGTAATGTATCACAGTGCTAAATACTATGTCTACCAAGGTAGGTAGAAATATTGGAGACATAGGGGTAGGCAAAGAATTCATGAACAAAACACAAACCACATGGGAAGTACTTCAAAGAATCAACAACTGGGATCTCATATTAGTAAAAAGTTTTTGCACTTCGAAAGAAAGTACAACAAAAACCTACAGAATGGGAAAGAATTTTAGCCAGCAGTCCCTCAGACCAAGGACATATATCCAGAACATTCAAAGAACTGAAAAACATCAAGCCCTCCAAACTCAAAGAGCCTCTCCAAAAATGGGCATTTGAAACGAATATATATTTCTCAGATGAAAATATATAAATGGCAAATAAATACATAAAGAAATGTTCACCATCACTTGGTCATTTGAGAAATGCAAATTAAAACAGCATTGAGATTTCATCTCACTCTGGAAAGAATGGCTGCCATCAAGAAATCAACGGATAACAAATGTTGGCGAGGCTGTAGGGAAAAAGGAACACTGCTCCACCGTTGGTGGGAATGCAGATTGGTGCAGCCACTATGGAAATCAGTATGGAGATTTCTCAAAAAAACTAGGCTTGGAAATTCCATTCAATCCACCTATTCCCTTCCTGGGTATATTCCCAGAAAAATTGAAAAGGTCATGTCACAGTGACATATGTGCACTGAGGTTTATAGCAGCAGAATTTGCAATAGCTAAATCTTGGAAACAACCAAAATTCTCATCAACCATAGAATAGATGAAAAAGATGTGGTATTTTATACAATGGAATATTACTCAGCTATAAAAAGGATGGTTTTGAGGCTTTTATAGGTAAATGGAGGCAACTTGAGACTATCACCATAAGTGAAATAAATCAGACTTACATTTGTAAATATCGTGTCATCTCTCTAGTATAAAAAAAAATAAAAAAATGAAAGAGTAATAAGATCCAAAATGTATAATAGATATTCTGATAATGAAAGGGAAAGTGCTCTAAAGTACTTAACTGTATGTATGTTAAAGTGTGCAAGATAGATAACCATACTCCTAAGTTTTTGTTAGTTCATCAAACAGAATGGCTTGTGCTGTCATTGTTTGTCCACTTTTTATGCTTTGATTTTGTGACTTGAGCAACTACTTCTAAGATAACAATACGTAATTTATCAACTAGTGATTTCTTACTGTTTTTGAAGTTCTGTATTATTCCTGTCCTTTTTTCTGTTTTGCTTTTTTCCTCTAAATAAAAAAAAAATAATATGTCTACAAGTGGGAGAAAGCATGATATGAGTAGAATATTTGGGTCAGGTTATACAGAAAGCCAAAAACATTTGGGAAAATATACCATCCTCAGAATATCGCTTTTATGTAGGGCTTTGCCTCTCCAGAATCACTGCTGTTGTCTTCAGGCACGGGTACCTGGCAGTCGCAGTTGGGTGGTTCAGGCTGTGGGCTGGCTGTCAGAGCTGCAGGCTGCAGAGCCTCTTGTGGGAATCTGTGACTGTATGATTAGGATGATTCCAGAAGCCATAGACTTGCTATGCTGTTAGCTTCTTTAATTATCCTTTGTCCAATTAAGACAGGTTTATTCTTAAAAAAGGCATGGGTATTCTCCTCCATCCACACTAAAATTCTGTACCTTTTTCTCAAGCAAATATTCAAGGGTGATTGTTTAGACTTTTAAGGTTGAGTTTTCAATATTATCCCCAGATTTAAAACAAATTGAGTCCTCATCCTAAGGGGGCAGATACATTCTTTGAAACCAGCTTGGAAAAGCCAGACACCCAGATAGAAAGCGGCAATGGGAGAGAGGAACGTGAAGAAGGTGTCAGGACAGGGCAAACACTCTACCAGTGAGAAACGAAGGATGAGGAGAATACAAGAGCATGGAAATTCCAGAATATCTAGTTGTTGCTCAATAGTTCAAGGTTAGAGACCCTTAGTAATAAATACTCACTCATGTTGAAATGAAGTGTGGGCTGGGCTGCCCTCGGAGTGCCCATGGAATGTAGGGGCCTGACCTCGCTGACAGGCATTTGGAATGTGACCTATGGCATTTGTTCCACAAGCACTCACTGGTGGCTCCAGGGGCTAAAGGGCATGGTTTCTCTTCTCAAGGAATTCATGATTTAGGAGGAAAAACAGACATTTTAACAACATAAAATTAAATGAAACCGGGGCTACATGCAAGAACAAGATATCCCTTTTAATTGGGCCATCAAGGAAGGTTTTCTAAATCTTCGATGGTCCCCAAGTCCCCAAAGACTTGGTCACCAGCCATTGGCAATATTGGAAAGTAGTGTAAGCTTTGGGAGCTGGGGACTAGGACAAGGAAATTGGGTCACTGGGGGTGTACCCTTGAAGGGAATATTGAGACCTTTCCTCTCTCTGTGTTTCTTTCTCTCCTTCTTGGCCACCATCAAGTGAATAGACCTTCTCTTTCTCACACTCCTCCCATGATGGACTGTGCTGCCACAGGCCCAAGGCAATGGGCCAAGTGACTTCAGACTTTAACCTCTGAAACGTGAGCCAAAATAAATCTTTTCTCCTTTTAAATCGATTATGTCAGGTATTTTTGTCACAGCATTGGAAAGCTGACTAACTGTATCTGAGCTGGACCTGGAAGAAAGTCTAAGCACTAGTAGCAAAATGGGGGAAGAGGCATCCTGAATGAAGAAAGCATTAGCCTGGGAACTGAAGTGTGAAATGGCCTGTCCCATTTGGTGGAGCGTTAGTAGCCTGAGGTAGCCAGAGTTCAAAGGATGGGAAATGAAGGCGAGAAGAAATTGTGGGGTAAAGTAAAAATGTCAGATACTTAGAGAACCCTGAGTTCCATTTTTAGGATCTTAAATGACTAGGAAGGACGTATGGAGTTTCTGTTTGCTTTTTGAGCGGATTTGGCATGGTCAGATTCGTGTTTTGTAAAGAGTCTATTAGAAGTTTGAAGAAGTAACATGAGGAGCAAGAAGGGTACTTCAGGAGGCAGATTGGTGGGGCAGGCCCATCCCCACCTGCTAAGTTCCCAAGAGGTGCTGAGCCTGCTCACCCTAGGATACTGTAGGTGGTCACCATGATGACTACAGACAAATGAAAAGGTGACTTAGAGGAAGAGGAGAGAAGTAACTGCTTTATGCTAAAGTTGAGTACCCTTCCCAGAGACGCGTAAAGAAGAGTGAAGACACAGGCCAGGGGTTCTTAAGTTTAGCTGTACAAATTTGGAATCATTGAAAGGCTCTACTAATTTCTGATGGCTGGGCCATGTCCCAGGAGATTCTGATGCACTGGTCTGGGGCAGTGCCGGGAATCAGAATGTACAGCTCTCCAGGTGATGCTAGGGTGCACCTGGGGCTGAGACCCAAGGGTCAGGTGATACCAGGTGTGATTTCCTAATGTAGGCTCCTCAGGCACAAATGAGAGTTATCTTGCCAAGGAGTCACAGCCTACTGGAGTGAAATTCTATTTCTTTCATTGCTTTGTAAGATAACACATTAAAATTTATTAAGTTAGTACCTTTAAATTCCTCCACCTGATAAAACCTTCTTTTTCTTTTTGTTCTATTTTTTTTGTTAATATGACATGAGCTTTTTTTAAAATCTAACTTACAGTTACTGCACTATTTTTAATGTCAGAGTGCTTATAATTCAAGAATATTTTTGGCTTTTCCATTCAACTTAAAAAACAGATGTACAGTTCTTTAGCTGTTTTCTGTGTCACTGGAAATCTTCTTTTAAGCACAGTTTTCTCAATTTTAAACTTACATTTTGAAAATGTCTCCAAGAAATTTATTGTAAAGAAGACCAATATATTTTGTGAGTTCTTATGTGATGGCTAATTTTATGAGTCAATTTGATTTGGCCCTGGTGCCCAACTGCCTGGTCAAAAACTAGTCTAGATGTTGTAGATATTCTCTGCATGTGATTAATATTTACAAAGATTTTAAATCCAATAGGTTGTCCTTCAGAATGGGAGGTGTGCCTCATCTGATCTATTGAAGGCCTTTGGAGTAAAACCAGGGTTTCATGAAGAAGAAACTGTGCTTGAAATGGCTAACAAAAATCCTGCCTGTTTCCAGCTAGCTGACAGAGCTCAGATTTGCCAGCCCCTGTGACTGCATGAGCAATTCCTTAAAATAAATCTTTGTCTGTCTCTCTTCATTTTTATCTCTCTTGATCTTTTTTTCTCCCTTTTCTCTTCCTTTCCTCTTCTCTCCCCCTTTCCTATTGATTTTCTTTTCCTGGAGACCCCTGAGTCATATACCTTGAATGTTCAGGAAATGGTTTTTTGTAGCTATCAAAAAAGAACAAGTTTGCTGAGTAAAAATATTCCTGGGCCATAACTTTCAGCCCCTGTGAACTTCTAACCCTTGGTGTTGGAGAACAGTCATGAGGCATCCTGGCATTTGATCTTTTTAGTGTAACTTGATATTTAGTCCTGGCCACTTGTAGGGTTTTTTACTCCACAAGTTAAACATTTTCGCCAAGAAGTCTTCAGTTTGGGCTACTTTCCATTATTATGCCTTGGAACCCAAGTGAGCCTTTTCAAAATCCCATAACTTGGCTATTGCTTCAGCTAAGGAATTTTTCCCCCTTAATGTATTTCCTTGATTCTAACATGGCATCAATTTAAAAAGCGTAGCACTGCCTACATTCTTGGTGCAGGGAAAAACAGACAAATTTTAAGACATAAGATGCATCTTGCTTTAGAAAGCTCAAAATGGGGAAAAAAGTGAAACTGAGGAAATGTGAAGCACTGGTTTTAGCTCCATGTATTTGGGTTTTTCCTTGAAGGTCTTGGGGTTTGGGCTTTCTCTTCTCCACTCTGTTTCTCAGATGCTCCTTCCTCTCTTTCACCACCTTGCTTTTTCCTGTTTTCTCAGATCTGCATGAGATGTCGTTTACTGACATTTCTACATCATCAAATCAGTTCTCCACTACTTTCAAGTGTGATTGTTAAGTTCAGCATCTGTAGAAGGATTTCTTTTCCTAAATCCTTTCAGTTTCATTCATCCATGTCTTTGAATAATTGCCTACAATTTCATGTGATTTCTGCACCCGCCCCCAATATCTAAAAGGCCTACCTTTATTTATACTGTTAAGAATGCCACAGATTTCTGGAAAAATGTCTTCAGGATCCTGCCTGTGACCATTCTCCAGATACTGGCTTGCCTTCTGCATCTTCTAGACACATCATATTCTTAGTTTTGCTCTACTTTTCCCCACAGATAGTATTTTCCTCTTCCCTGGCTGACTTGATGCTACCTGTACCCACAGGAAGATAGTGTTTCCTGCCACTTTCCCCAGCCAGGTATAGTGTTGATGTGTGGGCTCCAGGCCAAGAGCCCCATTTCCAGGAGCCTCTCCTCCACAAGCTTTTCTCTCCCAAAGTTATCATCCTCCTACCTCCATCAGTTGGTTCTCTGGACCTTTAGACAATACCTACATAAAACCCACATACCCCACAATGCACTTCTTTCAGGGAACTTCCTGGTTTTATCAGAAATGTCTCCTGGAACTTCCTGGTTTTATTGGTTCCTCCCAGGGAGTTTCAAAGTGATTCTGTGAAAGTTTAAAAGGAAAAAATGTCTCCAGTAGCCGTCTGAGAAAGTAAAAAATGTCTCTAGTAGACTGAAGCAAAGCATTCCCAACTAAACATAAGCAACTTTTGCAGAATATGAACAATAATTGGACATGGCTACTCTGAGATCATGTCTAAAACATGGCAGAGACAAGGCCCTATTTCAACCACAAATATCTTTCTTTCTTTCTTTCTTTCTCTTTTTTTCTTCTATCATGGTACTGGGAGTTGAACCCAGGGCCTTCACACTGAGCTACATTCTCAGCACTTTTTTTATTTTTCTATTTTGAGACAGAGATTCACTAAGATGCTAAATTTCTCAGGCTGGGCTCAAACTTGCAATTCCCCGGCCTCAGTCTCTCAGAGCACTAGGGTTATAGACATGTGCCACTATACCCACCTTGCTTTTCCCTTCCCAGTGACAACTCTCTAACTCTGCTGAAATCCTCCCCCTACCAGGGAAAATTACTAAGACACCCCAAGTTTCTCACACTTGGTGACAGATATGGTTTCAGAATTGGCCTACACTTTCAGACCTATCCAGCCCAAACTGACTCCCAGTTTCCTCCTCCCATCATTCAGCATGAGTCCCAGACTTAAAGTCTCTCTTCAGGTTATCTCCAGATGTCTTTGTGTACGCACTCCTTTACAGAAACAAGCAAAACAAATCTTACTCTAGCCACCACCCTGATCTTTGTTGGGCTTCAGCACCACTAAAAACAAGTCATATCTTCATTTATAATAAGCAACTACTGCAAAATCCCAAGCATTTTTATGTGTGAGTCAGGGTTAGTTATTGTTAACTGACCCAGCATTCCAGTGTGCTACTAGCGTGTTCTGAAGATTCACATTTGGTGTTCTTCCCTGAATTATGGCTTTCATACTGGCAATTGCTGGGTCCCTCCCCCTCTCCCACTTCGCCTGCATCAGAAGCATTCTTTCCCTCTGTATCAGAAGCAGCACGGCATGGGAGTTGTGTAGAACAAGGCGCTTGCTGCAGAGTGGGCTCGGCCGCCCCAGTGCTCCTTCCCTGCCTTTGTCTTCTGGTGGGCTGGCTCAGCCTCATTCTCCCTTCCTTTTCTGTCCTACTGATCAAAGCAAGTTGCAAGACCAGCCTGGATAAGAATACACCTGTAACAAAGTGCATGAATCCAGAGTGGCCATTCGTTAGAGTCAAAGGAGGAGCTGGTTTTACCTCCTTTGTGTCTCTCTCTTCATCTGCAAAATAGACAAAATTACACCTCATAGAACTTTGCAAAGATTAAATGAGTCGAATGGCAGAAAATGGTGAGACTAGTATTCAGTGCTTAGTACAAGTCATATAAATATTTAAATATTATTATTATTGTCGAGTTGGTTATTGTGTCAAACTAAAGAACTTCTTGATAGGATTTTTATACTTTTCTCAGTTTTATCTTTTTGGGGGGTTGCTTGGTTAGCCCTACAGCGGACAACCATATATATTTTCATCAGTAGTAGTTTTGGCCTATTGTTTACGATGATCCAATTTTAAGATAAAGATGGATTTTCTTATTGCTAAAGCAGACATCTGTATTCCTCCTCCAGAATTTACTGGCTGAGCACATCCCTTTAAAAGATGTGCTTCTCCTGAACTTGTATTTTTGGAATAATTTACAACAAAATCTGAAGCTTTGTATAAGAAGATACTGGGTTAGTTCTAAGTGCCTAAGGCATCATTTTAGAAATGAACTCCTGAGTAGGCGCAGGTTACAACTGCATTTTTTTTCTACAATTATTAATCAGTCATCTTTTCCACCAGTGTGACAGATTTAATTGTCACTTTGATCAGCTTGGCAGCCACCAAGGAGATCAGTAAAGCATACTTCTAGGGGTGCCTGGGAAACCCATGGAGGAGTGACCTTGGGTCCTGCATTTGCCTCCTCACCCTTTCCTCTTGGCGCTGTTCCCCTGTTCTGCTACCCAACTGCCATACACTAGACCATCTCGCTCTGCCACACCCTCTGCCATGATGTCTGGAGCCAGCACAGTGAACCAAATGCGTCCGTCCACCTTTAGGTTGCAAGAGTCAAATATTTTGTCCAGCAACAGTGAAGCTGGCTAATGCAATGGGCAAATGAGATCAGGAGGAACTACCCAGTGCACAACTCATGTGACCACGCATGACAGCCCTCAGACTGACATCCCATCACAGTGAGCTTGGGTCAGTAACAGTTGGAGAATCACTTCTTCAGAGGAACCTCTAAACTGAGCGTGGTGGTGCATGCCTGTAATTCCACATACTTGGAAGGCTGAAAGGAGAAAGGAAAATCACAAGTTTGAGACCAGCCTGAGTAACTTAGCAAGAACCTGTCAGAAAATACAAATAAAAAAGGGCTGGGAAATACACAAAATATGATTTAAACAAGCAGCAATTTCTGTCAAATTAAAGCGCTGTGGTGTGTTCTCATCCACCTTCTTTACCAGATTGGGCACAGTGACACTTCTGGCTCCTTCTAAAAGTCAGAATGACCCCCCAAAAAGTAAACATCTTGACTACTTTCAGGGCATCAAGGGAACCACGGAAACACAGTAAAAACACTCATAAAAAGGGGCCTCCAGAGCTGCTTCAGAAAGTGGTAAGAATGACGGACAAAGTGTGTTCGAATGGAGAACGAGTATTTTTGAGGGAGATTGATGGTGATGTCTTTTACTGTAAATGTTTAAAAACTGGTTTAATATTCACTGTATTTTTTGATCATGCCTTCACTAGAAGGCTCATGTGTTCAATTCTGAGTACAAAAAGGAGTGTGTGGGAGGTGCAACCTCTAATCTAATGCTCATTGTACTGTATTCCTAAGGAGTTCATTTTACTGGTTTGTCTTTGTTGATTTTCACAATGTGAGACAAGTGCTGCTAACACAGCTTGTCAGTACAGCCAGCGATCGCAGGGCCTCGCCACCAACAGGGACAGTCAGTGCACCTGAGTGCTCAAACCTAGCTCAGCTTCTAACACTGCCCACAGCTCCAGACTCCCTTTATAACGACTGCAATAAAGGATTTAAAAAAAACAGAGCATTGAGATCAACAACAGGCCATTTGTCAAAATAAACCTGTTGTTCGGAGGACTGGTGAGAGGCACTATTAAACCTCCTCAAACTAGCCACAGAGTTCCTGTTCAGTAGAAGAAAAGCAACTTAAATTGGTTTTCAAATAGTGTTTTTCTTTATACTTATATGACTGCAAAAACGACTGAACACCTTGCACTATACGTTTTTCAATCTTTCCCAAATGAAACCACCATTGGTAGAGGACCAAGCATGGAAAATTTCAGCTCCAAACAATGACTCTGTAAAACCCTGCAGCAATTTAGAAAAAGTAGTGGAGAAAGAGCACGTGTGCAGTGGAAGTAAATGAGGCAGGGTGGTCTGACATAGTTGGGGGGTAGCTATTTTGAATAAATCAACTTCTGTATAACTAAAGCATAATGTATTGTTTTGCATGGAAGTTCATTGATGTTTTTCTTCTTAATTATTTACAATAATGCAGTGCAAGTATTTTGAAACAGTTGCTACATAAATTTGGGGACTTTAATTTCATATTTAATGTCTTATAGATGGAAAAGAAATTCAAGAGGTGGAAGTTCCAGAAATTTGGAATGCTTTTTTTTTTTTTTGTCTTTTTGAGACAGGGTCTCGCTATGCAATTCAGGCCTTGAGCTCACTTTGCAGCCCAGGCTGGTCTTGAACTCACAACAATCTTTCTGCCTCAGCCTCCCAAGTGCTGGGATTACAGGCATTCATCACTATACCCAGCTTGGAATGCTTTTGTAAGAAAAATCTCCCACATTGTATGACAGAAATGTTTATATCTGTGTTCACCTTCCTGAAATAGCTAACCAGATTTGCTAAAAGTAAATTTTCCTCTCAAAAAATTAGAAAATGCTGATAAAGAATAGAACACACAAATCACCCATAGCCAGCTAGTTGCTTTTACCCTTGATGTCTTTGTGTGTACAAGTTTAACTTTAGCTATTTTTATAAAAGTGAGATGATATTTTACCAATTATCACAGAACTTTTTTCACATACAAAATATTGCCCAAGTTAAACTTCAATATTGTTTGCAAATAAGCCCAAGTCTCCAACCTAAGTATTTTCCTCTGTAATTGTGGATTTCACACTTTGAGCCTAGGATGTGCTCATCTGATCATTTTATTTTGCTACATTAATCATTATCTACATTTCCAGCAGGAACAAAGTATTTAAGTTATTGACCTTTTAATAATTTATTCTAATTCATAGGATAAATGAAGCCTTCTAACTGTTAATTTTTCATAGCTATTTTTTCCTGATAGTCCTATAAAGCACTTTTAGATCGTTTTATTAAGATTTCCAGAAAAGCATTCTTGTTAAAGTGTTAAATTTCTGGTTTAATTTCAGTGAAATTGGCATCCTTCAATATCCTTCCTTACCAGATCATTACATATCCCTTGAGTTATTAAACCTTTCTTTTACATCCTTTGGTAAGGTTTTATAGATATATTATTTGTAGATGCTGCCTATTTTTGACCTATTTGCTTTAGAGTGTTAAACATTTTGCAACTTTTAAAAATAGAGTGTCATTATAATGTTTTCTTTGATTTCTAAGCAATGTACACACGTATTTTTAGAAGAGTGTAAAATAAATTAGCTCTCACTGAAACTACAGCCCCACTCCTCAGGACAAAAGCTAGCAGTTTTTTAAAATTTTATTTTAAA
The DNA here is from genome assembly GCA_004027455.1 of Hydrochoerus hydrochaeris. Classification (NCBI taxonomy): domain Eukaryota; kingdom Metazoa; phylum Chordata; class Mammalia; order Rodentia; family Hydrochaeridae; genus Hydrochoerus; species Hydrochoerus hydrochaeris. The sequence continues at coordinate 137,894 of PVLA01005296.1, read as the reverse complement.
GATAATAAACCCCAACAAAACAGAACAGAATAAATCCAATCAAGACAAAGCAGTGAAATTGGTATAGAACTTCAAAGCAGGATAATAGGAAAACAATAATGGCTACTGTCATATAATTAACTTCCTGTAATATTGCTATCTTCACAATAGTTGTCCATTCCATCAGATATAGCAAAATCAAACCAAACCAAAACACAACATTGAATAAATCAAAACAATCATAACAAAGCAAAGCAGTGAGGACAATATTGGATTTCAAACACAAGCTAGAAGGAACCCCCCCACACCCCCATACTCGCCACACTGCACAGTCATCCTCCCTGCAGACGCTCAGGCCACCTGCCCCAGGCCTGCAAAGCCAACCAAACAATGCGAGCATTCAGTTGCTTTTTGCACCTCAATTGCTATCAACTCAGCCTGTGCTCCGCACCAGCAGGTGCTTACGGGAGGGTGGGTTGTTGGTGATTCTCAGCCAGCAAGCGGTAGGCTCACAAGAGGCGCTGTCTGACTTTTCTCTTCCTGGGCCCCGCATGGCTTGTGCTAATAGTTTTTTTTTTTAAAAAATAGTTTTCTTCTTTTTGGTGCGCAACTGTAATTATACACGATGTATTTTTTATTCTTGATATAGTTTGAATTATGTATTTAATTGACACTGCTATCTATATCTCCTTATTTTTTTAATTTAGCCAATATTTGATAAATATAAGGTATACTTTATACTTAAATTCACACTTCAAATTTTATTCTACTTGAAACTGTGAACCATGTGGGGTAAAAATCCTATTTCACATTTCCGCATAAAAAGGCAATGGAGTATTTAGTGATTCAAAGCTTTCCCTCTGCTCTGCAGTACACACTGTGGCATAAATGAGGTTTTGAGTGTCTGCTTCTCGGTTCTCTGTTTAATCTGTCGGCTCGCCTATCCTGGCACCAGTATTCTGCCTCCACTTCATTAGCAAGGGAGTCAATTGTGATACTGAGAACAACTCTCCACCTTGCTTCACCGTAGAGTATCTAGGTGTTGGACCTTTGTTTTTACATATAATTTTTTTTGCACAAATTGTTCTATTTAATCTTTTAAATTTTTATTTTATTGGTACATTTTAGATATATGTAATGGTAGCATTCATCATAGGGAATTTGTACGAATACATGATATATCTTGCTTATTCTTTCTTTATCCCCCATTCATCTCCCCTCCCTTCAACTCCTCTTCCCCTCCTTTTTATTATTTATTCATTTGTTTATTTATTTATTGTTTGAGGCAGGGTTTTTCTGTGTAGTTCATAGTGGCCTTGAACTTGCCATGTAACCCTGGCTGGCCTCAAGTTCATGATGATCGCCTTTCCTCAGCCTCTCAAGTGAAGCAGTTACAGGCATGTGCCACCATATCTGGTGCCCGTGTTAAATGCTGTTATTGTTGTTGGAGACAGTGGCTTGCTACGTTGCATATAAATTTTAGAAACATCTGAGTTCCATGAATTAGAATTGCACTGATTCTATATGTGAATTTGTAGAGATTTTGTGTTTATGATATTAAGCTTTTTTCTTCATAAACGTGACTTGTTAGTTAACTTTTTGTTGGGTTGCAAACTGGGTTGGGCAAGAACTGTATCAAATTTAGTGTTTAAATTGGATGCTGACGGTATGGGGAAATTTGATTCAGTACTCTTCCAGTTGGTTTCGAGAACAGAATTGTGGAGAGAATTGAGTTTGTGAACTGAGGTACCCCTGATTCACAACTTACGAACATTCAAGTTGCAAACTTTCACAGATATGCAGACTTCACATTTGCTTTTTGTGTGTGTGCACTTTACATTGTATATTTGTGTCAAAGTTATATTAGACTCATTTTGTCAGTTTTATGATCAACTGTGATTTATGAACATTCTGCCAGAAGAGAACTTGTTCCTCAGCTTGGGACTTACTGTGCCCAAGATAAACAACTGGGGAGGAAAGACTTACTGTGGCTCATGCTTCAGAGATTTTAGGCCATTCTCATTTAGTCCTAGTGCTTCTAGGACTGTATAGTCAAAAAAAATCACAGCAGAAGGTGTAGTGGAGGAAAGTTGCTCATTTTATGGTAACCAGGAAGCAGACGGGGAAATCAACGAAGACATAACCTCCTAAGGCCCATTTCCACTTCCTCCAATAGGCCCTGCCCTCTAAGAGTCCACTGATCTATTAACTGATAGAGTTCCAGCTGATCTCCTGTCTAGGAATCTCCTAATCTCATCAAGATTAACCACCACATATAATATATTCTCCTTTTATTTAAATCTTTCTTATTATATTTCAGTGATGTTTTATACTTTTATTCATGAAGCACTTGCAGGTGGTTTGTTAGACTCATTCTTACACATGTGATTTTTAATAAATGAGATCTTTTATATTTTGACTCTATAACTGGCACCTTTACAAACAGTTTTATTATTTCTAACAATCTGTTATCTATCCTTTTTCAATATAAACAATGTTATATATGAAGTTATGGGCAGGGAGTGACTGAAGCTGGAGACTGATCACACACGTGGGGCTGAAACAGGACCAGTGCTGAGAACATGGAGAGCCCGAAGTGAGCCATGTAAAAAAGCTGGGCAAGGTGCCCAGGCCAGCCAGGCAAGCAAGTTGCTAGGCAGAGGGGTTGAAATTGACATCCTCCTCTCCAGTGTATAAATAAATGTGCTACCCTCCTTGAGCAGCTCCTTTCCTCCCAGCAGGGGAGAGAGCTCTACCTGACCTCAGCTTTATTTTCCCACCCTCTCACCGTCCTTCCCCCTGGGAACTTGGAGAACTGTGCTGGTATGCAGCAGTTAGAGTCCCTTCATTCTATTTATTATACCTTTTATTTCTTTTTCTTGCTAAGTGTTCCAGAACAATAATGAGTAGAGAGATTACATCTTTGTTTTTCTATTTTATAGGTGCTTTTTATGACGTTAAGGGAGGCCTTTGTATTTTTAGTTTACTAACAGTTTTTAATCATGAATAGATTTTACCAAATACCTGATATATTGAAATTATCCCATAGTGTTTGTGCTTTAATATATTCATGGATTTTCTAAAACTTATATTCCTGGGATAAAACTAACTTTATTCTGATGATATTTCTATGACACTTGTGTGGTAAGTTTTTGTTAAAGATTTTGCACCTAAGTTCATGAGTAAATTAGTAATTTTCCTTAACTGGTATTGCCTGGTTTTGCATACAACTTATATGAGCATTATAAAATTAATTGGAAATTGCTTTCTAGTTTACTATCATCTGAAAGGTTTTGCTTATTGCATGAAATATCTGTTACTTGAATATTTGGTAAAATTTGACTTTGAAACATCAATGTCTAATATATTCTTAAAGAAAAATTTAAGCTACTCATTCAGTTTCTTCAAGGGTTAATTATAAAATACTTATGTTACATATTTTCTTTCAAGTACTCTTTTAAGTGGTATTTAAAAAATAATTTGTCCATTTTATGTTTTTTATTTTATGTTTTTCCAAATAACTTTCCTGTTTTTAAAAGTTCTTACATTTATAGTTTTCCTCATTTTTATTTATAATATTTTTATTGCACATTTTGGTTTTTTATTGAGTAATCTTGCCAGATTTCACCAAATGAACTTCTTCTCTCTGATTTTATCAAAACCCTTTTCCATATAAATTGTAACTGTGATTATAGTTTCAATGAGTTCCGAGCATCTTAGCAAATTATAGAAACTGAGGGAAACCCTGCTAAGCTCCTCTTTGGGGCAGCCCCTTCTGGCACTTGCAGTTGGTGTTAGAAGTGGAAGGGGCCTTCTGGACTTGCTATTCTCATTTAGCAATTTGGGCTGTATTGTTGCCCAAATTTCATAATTACTTTGGAAAAGAACAGTGAAACTGTGAATGTGTCTGGCTTTGAAAGACGTACTTCTAACTGCTATCCTTTAATGTCCATCTAACTAGGACAAAGTTAAATGAAGGCACATGTGTAACATGTCTGTCCCACAGTGGGCACTAGGCAGGAGCTTAATGAATGTCTGCATTCCATTCCCTTGGTGACTACACAGGAGGCCTGTGCCACCCTCTCATGAGTTTATTCATTCCTGAGCAGTATGTCCTGTTCTATTGGTCTGACAAATAGAAAGGACTCCACTGTTTGCCACTTACAAATACACCTGTGTCTTTTTCCTTTTGAGTTTAGATATTTCTTGAAGTATTCTTTGAAATAAATTCTATGTCTAAGAGGAAATAATAATACAAATTGGAAGACAAAGTAAACTATAGCAAAAATCAACCACATATCAAAATTTATGAATGAAGCTTGTCTTAGTTACTTTGCCCACACTGCTGAGACAAAATACTCTATGTACAAAATAAAGAAAGGAAAGGTTTATTTAGCTCACTGTTTGTGAAGATTTCAGCCCATAATCAGTTGGCTCCAAGACAGGGTGATTCACGTCTTGACAAGACAGGGGGGCAATATTTCAAGGCAGCAGAAGACAGCAAAAGTAGCAAGAGCAAACTGTGGAGAAGGGCACAGAGAAGGCTCTTTCTGTCCCTTATATTACATGTAGGTCACTCCCACCCATTATCTCAGCATTGGACCATGAATCAAACACAGACTCACGAAGTCTACTCCCATGACTGCATAAGGCTTGAGGGGGACATCCAGACACAAACTACAACAAAAGAGATAACTTTAGATTAGCCCCATGGTTTGCTTCTTAAGCATTCATCACACATTTTCAGAATGTACCCTGCTTTGCATCCTATACTGAGCACCCCATACAGCATGGAGGTTCTTGCTCCCAGGAAACCAAGTTGCATATAATAAGCGTTGGTCTAACTGCTTCACTCTTTTGCTGAGAGAACCATCCCAGATCTTCTCTCTTGTTAGGGTAAAGTATAAAAGCTAGCATGCAAAGCTCAGACCCTTAACTATCTGCTACCCACACACTGAGGCCGCCACTCCTTCAGAGCATCCACTATTAGATCATATGGGCTCCTTTCTCCAAAGTGCCTGCTTGTTACTATAGCATGCAAAAGTCCACAGCTGGGCTCTGAAGCAAATGGCTATGAAGTTGCTAATTTCTCCTTCTAGAAATGATTGCTTTATTATAAGAACCCTAGGGATCAATCTTTCTGTAAAGCCAAAATTTCAAGGTCTTTCTGTTTCCTCCTCTTTCCCTAAAGAACTTCTGGTTTGTAGGCTAAGGTCACCACTCTATCTTAACAAGTAAAAAGCTGAACAAATAAATTGACATAGCAACAGCTCTTCTTAGGTCTATAGAGAAGTGAAGTCACAGGGTAAACTACTCCAAAGCTGAAAAAGATGAGATCATGCACAGAACCACGATTCAGCAGAGTAGAAATCCATGACTAGAAACTATTAGTATGATAGAAAAACCTGAGTTGTAACTGGTGAATTGCTAAAGGTTCAGTGTGGACAAGTCTGAGCTAAAAACTCCAAGGACTCTCAGTCATCAGTAGGGGTGGAGGCGGTGAGTTTCAAGGCTCTCAGAGTAAGTACAGTATCAGAGAAAATCTTGTGCCTCCATGTTTAGAGGAGAAAGTGCCAAAATAACTAAAGTGCCTAACTGAACTGGGTATTTCCCATGTGGGAGAAAGGATGCTCTCACCTCCAGCCACACAGGCCATCCTGTCGCACCAGTAGGGAGGACAATAACTAAGGCACATTCATGCACTTAGGTTCACTGAATGACTCACTGACCACAGGATTAGAAGACACTTTCTCTCTCCCTACACCTTACAGGACCACATTACTACAGGCCTACTCACTACATAATTCTTTTACCCAGTACATCTTAACTAGTTTTCAAGAGAAAAGTTACAAACCTTACTGAAAGGCAAGCACAAACAAACAAACCCAAAACCCCATAAACTGAAGAGAACATAGCAGTAGCAGAACCAGACTCAGATATGGCAAGGATTTTTTTTTTCTGTGCTAGGAACTGAACTCAAGGCCTCACATGTGCTGATGAATGTGTTGGGGCAGAAAGTATCTGGAAATCTCAGTACCTTCTAATCCATTTGGTTATAAACCTAAAACTGCTCCAAAAAAACTATGACACACACACACACACACACACACACACACACACACACACACATGTGCCTACTTAATTGAGTTTTGTTAAGGTCGACTTTCCAATGATCCATACTGCTTGAGCCCAGGAGGCAGCTTTTAAACCTAAGCAAAAAGGCAGGGTACCTCTGGCTAGATCCTCCCAAACAATAGCTCCAGAAATTCTCTTCCTCCCATTTCTTTGTCCCCAAAATCCTACACGAAATCATCTCAAAGCATGTGAGCATCTGCTGAGATGCAGAGCCCACTGGGAGCTGGTCTCAGAGTCAGGACCCTTCATGTGATTGACTGCCTTAGAGCCTCCCAGGGGGAAGCAGGGGACTTTGTCACCTCCCCCCAAAGCCTTTGACAGACCAGGACTGATTCCAGTTCTCAGCTCCCCACTGTGTCCAGACAAGGCCCTGCACCTCCAGATCCCAAATCCCTATGTTCACGTGGGTTCTCTGTGAAAATGCCTTGTTCTGGGGAAACTGACCAGCAGGCAGCATGTCAGCTCATGGAGGGTCAAGTTTGGTGAGCGCATGGCCTTTTCAGGTTTTAAAGCCCACTCTATAGAGGCTTTTTACATGGCCTACATTGCTACATTGCTGGTTTCAAACATGAGCTCTGCCCACCACCCCACCCACACATAAGGCAAATTGCTACTAGCGGTGAGAGGGATGGGAAAAGTCAAGAGAGTCATAGAAGGCAGGGAGAGGTCAGGAACTGGGGAGGAAAAACAAGACAAAATAAGAAAGGAAATAGGTCTTTCTTGCTGCAAATACCACTGGAAGAAGGGCAAGATCTGAATTCGGAACCCTATGGAGGTCATTTCAAGTGCAAGTCCCAGAAGATGGGACCTCCTGCTAAGCCCACCCCCTGCTACATTGGCCCTGACTTATTTATTCTGGCTTAGAACCCCCAGCCCATTTTGCCAGCCACCCACAAATCTGAACTTGCACATTAGAGCTCGAGCGTGCATTCTATCTTTGGAAGTTCTTCCCCTCTCTCCACTAAATATAACTCACCCTGGCTGTCCAGGGCAATTTGTGATAGAACCCCACACTGACCCTGCTTCTGCCACCAAGGAAAACAGACACAATCGAGTGAGTGTGACAGGGCTCTCCCGGACACTGCCTCCTCCTTCTCCTCACAACCCACTTCTCTTGATCCAAGGCTTCTTAAAAACACTGGATTGAGATGTTAGGTTAAAAGTCATGCATGGTGTCTCATTCTGTTTCATGTTGCTATAATGGAATACCTGAAGCCAGGAGTAATTCATGATAAACAGAAGTATATTTTCCACACTTCTGAAACCTGGGGAGTTCAAGGTCAAGGTGCTGACATCTAGCATGGCTTACTTAGTACATTACCACATGGTAGAAGATCAAGGGGAGGACAGACAAAAAGGGGCCAAATTCATCCTTTTATAATAGCATTAATCCCACTCACAAGTGTGGAACCTTCATGCCCATATCACCTCTCAAAGGATCTATCTTTTAATACTGCTACAGTGCAGTTAAATTTCATCCAGAGTTTCAGTGGGGATAAGCATTTGCATCATATTGTGCAGTCTTAAGGGAGAAAGATGACTCTTTGATGCTTCCTGCAATTTGGGGTTCATAAATATGAGTGACTAGGATTGCAAATGGTGTGAAATACCAGAAGAGTTCTTCCACTGGAAACAAGGCCCATCACCAGTGGAGTGGAGACAGAAAAACAACTCATTGTGACCTTGAATGGTACTCACCAGTGATTTCTGTCTGTGGTCAATTATTCTAAGCAAGAACTACATAAGTGCGTGTGATTCATTTCTTCATATTTGTTCTAACCTGGGCTTTTAATTTTAGACTAGGAATTCAAGCTAAATATTTCATGTGAGCAGGCCAGGAATAGAAAATGAGAAAAAAAGAAAAATAGAAAATTCTTTATTACACAAATTTCAATGCATATTCGACCAGCACTCATGGAGTACCAGTGATAAATCATGTACTTCTGAATCCACTAATAGGCCCAGTTCCACTGCACTATTCAAACTCATGTTGTATGAGATTCCATTTCCTCTACAAGGAGACTATTGGCTAACTTATGTAGAGTTATCCTGGATGATAGTACCACTCCAAAAAGGTCTTTTGGTCGTACTGTGCTGTATCAGTCAGCCTCCCCATCACTGAAACACAATGTCTAACACCCAAAACTTACAAGAGGAGAGGGATATTCGGCTCATGGTTTCAGAGTCCTTCCCAAGAAGAGCAGGTGGCTTGTTTCAGCCTGTCTTCCGGGGGAGCTCGCCTAAGAGCCTCTTTCCCGATCTGGTACTGATCCTAACTTCTGTCATTTATGAATGAGATGTATTTTCTCCTCACAAGATTTTTTAAAATTTAGAACCTTGCTCTATGTTCAGCCACATTAGATCTTGGTTAGCTTTCTGTTTTGGAGGTTGTACTCATCCAACAGCTTCCACGGAAGGAAAACTCACTTCTCCATCTGCCCAGCATCAGGAAAGCTGAGGCTGGGAATGCCAGTCCCACCCCCAGCTCCAGATCGCTTCCTGATCCTAAAAGGCCCCACTCTGCACAGCTCCTGCCCAACTCCCAGGCCACTGCTGGACAAGATTCTAGCACACTGATTAATGCTTCCTGGGCCAGACAGGTTCCTTGGTGACTATTTTTACCTACTCACTCACTGGGATTTTAGACAAATCTTGAGGTCAGGCCAATCCTCTTGTAGCCTATCACCCGCAGTTTTAAAATCCCACCACTGAAATGTAGGTCCTATTTATAGCATGAGCTAAGTGCTGTAAAGCACAATCGCTCATTAAACCCCACATGGAGCTCCCCATGCCCTGAGGGAAGCCAGTGAGCCACACAAAGGGCAGAAATAGGACACTATAGCACAAGCAGGGCCAGCTTGTCCTTCCTCCTCTGCCACTTTTCGGGTGGTCAGAGGTGTGAACTGAGACCTTTGGGGAATAACCTAGGGTAAAATCAGGTAGCTATTTGGGGCTTCAAAGACAAGTTGTAACTGGATAGCAGGGGAGAGTCACAAGGGAAGAGAATTCTTACAGTGTGCTAGAATTATAATAGCATGTGTTTAATCTCTGGAAACAGCCTACTTTACACACAAAATCAAGCCCCAAAGTCAAGAATTTGTTCTCGGTGAGTGATGGATCCAAGTTTTAAAGACAGGGTAGACATGATCCCTGTGCTTGTTCTGCCCACCATCCTGAGATGTTGGGGATGAAGGAAGCCCTGGGGAAGTCTCAGCAAGCTGTGGGTATACCCAGCTTTGCTCCCAGGCTCTGCCCCTCCCTTGTGTTTACCTTGGGCAGTGCTTGCTGTTGAAGTCTCACAGCCCAGTGGTCATTATGCCTGAATGGGTTAAGCCACCAGTTTGATCTGAGCATGATGTGAGGTGATTGGTATAGGCCTCAAATCCACGGCAGTGGGAAGAGTTAGTAGCTCCACTGTCCTAGAGTCAAGGCTTTGGGCTGTTGCCTTAAGATATCTCTCATCCTATAAAGCTTGGGGTTCAGGGAAATGCCACTCTTCCCCCAACCAGCCTTCACTCCCTGAAGACTTTACCTTTGTCTTCCTCACGAAACCCCTCAAAAGATTAACCCATTCCCCAGCTCTATTCCTGTAAACATTTTGGAAACTTCCACTGTAAGTGAATCCCTTTGTGCCCTAAGCCACCAGAAAGACTTTCCCTGAGCACCCTGGTTCCTCTGAAGCCCTCTACATGGTGGGCTGTTCTTCCTGAGGGCACATGCCTCTGGCTCATTCTCTTGATGCCCTTGAATAAAAACCCTGATCTACTTGTTGCCCTGGACTACTTGTTGTCCAAGTTACGTTCTGCTTCCAAACCCCTGGCTCTGCTTTCCTAGTCTCTCACCACATGACTCCAGTCTGTGGTTCTTTCTCTTCACCCATTTCTCTAATATCATGCTGCTCTACGGCCATACCATCCTGAACACGCCCACTCTAGTCTAATGTTGCTCTGGGGGATCCCCGTGCTGCAAGGCAGCTCATCCAGCAGCCCGCTGTTCATGCTCGGTCACTCCTCCTTTTCCAGCCTTTCACTTCCACAGCCAAGACCTGGACCTCTGCTCTACTCCAGCTTGAACTGTGATGCCCCACTCACTGGTACAGGGGAATTGTCCTCCACCAAGCCATCCCTGTCTCCCCCACTCCCATCTTCTACAGCCAACTTTTGATACAGCACAACTTGGCCCTGTGCCTCACATTTTGGCAGTGTCCTGGTCTGTTTTCTGGTGTTTTTTTTTTGTTGTTGTTGTTTTGTTTTTTGTCCCCAGATGCAATGCTTTTTCTGGATTGTTCTCTAACCAGATCCTCAACTTCCTCACATATTCATCCTCCTAGTTCACCTGTCCTGAAAAACGCCTGTCTAGAATCAATACACCAAATAACTTTCCCCACTTCTAAAGCCAAGTGTTGTTGGAGAAACCAAATCATTACAAATTCAGATTCTTCAAACTCAAGTTGGCTCCTGGTACCTGAATTAAACAATCCTGCTATTCACCCTTTGGTGGGGTGGGGGCAGGGTTCGTTTCCCACTGTCATCAACAACTATTCTAACCTAATTTGCCCTCACAAAGCCCCTCCTCAACCCTCATTCTCACTCTGCTCTCTATTTTATGGAGAAAAATGAGGTCATCAGAAATGAATTCCAACTCCCTGCCCTTACTCCCTAATAGAATTACCTATTCCACAGCCATCTTCCCCTTCTCCCATACAAACTCAGGCTTTCTTTCCAGTCTCCCCTCACACTTTCCACTTGTCTTTCTGTACTGGCAACCTCCCCTCAGACCTGAAGCAAGTTGGTGTCATGAGCTTATTTATCTCAGACCACCCTTGGTCTGCTCTGTCGTCTCAGTGCTTTCAAACTCATCCACTGCCCAGAAGACTTTTTACTGGTTTACTCAGGAAACAGACCCTGACTTTCCCAAATAGTCACCCATGCATTACTTCTGTAACTTTGTTCACTCCTCACCTGGCTGGATTTCTTGGCATTTTAGCACTTGTCTGAGTCTGCTATCATTACTATTTTGAGATGTCATACATTGGGGGGCTTCAATAACAGCACCTTATTTCTTATAGAGGTGGAAGCTGGGAAGTTCCATGACCCAGGTCTGTTCCTGACTTGTACATAGCCATACTCTTGCTGTGTCCTCACATGGATGAAGAAAGAGAGAGAGAAAGATCTAGAGCATTCTTCCAAAGCCTTGTGTACTCAGAAGTTGGGCTTTTGGAAGGTGATTGGGTCCTGGGGATGCTGTATCCATCAGTGTATTAGCCTTGTTCTAGAAGGGCGTGTTTCCCTCCCCGCCCCTCCCTTCTCTGGCTGCCATGATGTGAGCAGCTGTCTTCCACCAGACCCTTCTGCCATGTCTTTCTTGCCTTGGAGACAGCCGTCTATGGACTGATTCCTCTAAACACTGAAGCAAATTAAATCTATCTTCCTTTAATTTGTAGGTGTCAAAGATGAGAAAAGTGACTAAGACTGAGAGTAAGACTTCTGGTCTCTTCTTTTGAAGGAACTAATTCTATCATGAGGACTCTATCATCGTGACCTGACCAAAATCTAATTACTTCACCAAGGCCTCATCTTCAAATAGCATCACACTAGGAGAGGGGGCTTTGGGATGTCAATAGATGAATTTTGAGGGACACACTTAGTCCAAAGCACATGCCCCCCTCTTTGAAACAATCTATTCCCTTCCTTTCCATCTGCCTCTCCTGTGATGTCTCTGGACCTTCATTCTCTTCCTTTGATCCTCTCTACTGTTCTTTGAGCTCTTACAGTGACATCACATTTTGGTTTTAACCACCACTCATATGCTGATGGTTTCAACTTCCATCGCTGCATTCCTGACCTTCCTCCACTCACAGGACACTCACGGTCACTGACCGTCTCATATGGGTGCTCCATGCGCACCTCAGGTTCAACAGACATACAATGGCACGCACTCTCTTTCCCTCTCTAAACTGCTTCTCATTCTGAATTCCTGCTCTGAGTTGGTGATTCCACCACACTCTGTAAACAGGTTGCCAGCTTGGGAGTCACCCCTGAGTCCTTGCTATTTCCCTCTGTCTATTTGTTTGCTGAACTGTTAATCAATTTGACTTCCTCAAAACCATCGCTAAGGAGGAGGATAAAGACATTCAAGCCCTTGTGAGATTTTCAACATCTTACATTCAACATGTTACAGTAACATCCTTAGTAAACTAAATAAGTCCCCACCTAAATGTAGAGAAGAGATCAAACCCATAGCCCTAACATTTAAAGTTGTATCCTTCATACAATAAAAGATATGTAAGAGCAAGAAGCTGATAAAACCAGCTGTGAAAACATTCACGAATATGATCTTCAGTAAAGACAGAGTGAGGTTTGACCTGGAGTTATTTTGGGTGTCACTGTGAGATATACTGTAAAAGGTGAGTTTCTCCTACCTGTGTGAGAACTACCTGGTATTTTGCTTTTCTCTTTGGGGAATTTACTTTGTGAAAGTTTCTGCCATTTGAATGAGGGAGATGGTTCAAATTATGTTTAATTTTCTTTATCCCTGGAAACTCAGGCTGTGAGAGAAAAGATTTTTCGTATGGCTAGTGATTATTTTGAGAGCCACGGTGTAGAGCAGAACCAGTCAAGTGTGTGACAAAAAGGGTATGGTCACACAAAGAGTGGCTTCGGGCACTAATTTACACATGGTTTCATTAAGGAACAGTTGGTCTCCACAGGGAACAGTAGGCAGTGGTGGCTCAAGGTCTCTGTCCCCCGATGAGCCCAGGCTGATCCCTATCATTGCCTTTATCACACCAAATGAGAGGATGATGCATCTGCTCCTGGAGTACACAGTGAACTCTTGGAGGTTAGTTCAATGCCCCACGGACAGCAGGTGCTCAGGAATGGATGGACAAATGAATAAATGAACAAATGAGTGAATGAATGATGAACAAGTGGGCCAATCAGTATACAGGAAATTGCAAGTGAGGTGGGCTTATTTCTTCGGAAATAAACTGGAGGCGAAACACCAAGATCTTGGAGAAAAACTGGTGATCAAAGTGGGTGGCCTCTGGACTGGTTATAAATAATTCACAAGGAATGGCTCTGGTGGGAAGCTTTCTTCCTGAACAAGGCAGTAGTGAAAAGAATGGACAGCCAGCTCCCTGTGGAAGCTTCCGTCTCCCTACCCCTGACTCTGCTTCTGAGCAGAGTTCTAGATCGAAAGACGAAGAATGCAGTCCATGTTCAGTATTATTACCAACACCCATCAGGCACCGCAAATTCTACCCAGGTTGCAAAAGCCACCTCTTTGGGAATCCTCTACCCTCACCTACTCTTCTTTCCAATGTGGGCTGCAACATTTAAAAAAAAAAAAAAACCTTTGTTGTAGCTCAAGAAATATTTTTTTAATGGCTGTGTGTGTTATGTCCCTCTAAGGAGAGTCATATTGAGGGAGGAATTTTTTTCCTTTTCCTTCCCATCATGTCCAGCACAGAGTAGGTGTCATGGGCCAGCATCTCAAGGATGTTTTTCTGAGACAGAAGGACAGGAGCAAGTGATTTATTAAGGACATGCTTGCAGAGACACCAGTAAGACCATGAGGTGAGCAAGAGCAGGAAAAGGAAGCAGCTGGGGGTGTCCCAGCCCTGGCCAGACCTGGACTGCAGAGCACACCTCAGGCAAAGGCTCCAGACTCCTGCGGCATCAGTCTTTGGTTGCAGGGAACATAAATTCCCAGATACCTGGGCTCTTGCCAGGTCTAGGCAGAGTGGCTGCAGGGGCTGGCTCAGTCCTTTGAAGCAAGTCCTAAGTTCTAGCCACAAGGAGCAAAGCACACAAGATCTCAGAGCCGTCACACCAGGCTGTAAGGGAACCCACTGAAGGGGCCAGAGCAATGACAGCTTCCCCAGGGCAAGCCGTGCTGCAGCTGCGGTCGGCTGTGTTCTATCACTGATGGTTTCTTCCTGAAGCTCCAGATATTAGTGACCCCCTGCTCCTATGCCGGGGCTTGGCCTTTTGTAGACACCATCCTGACTCAGGGCAATGTCCTCACGATGCAGAGGAGCTCAGCTCACAAGGGCTGAAGGCAGAGTGTCCCTCAGCAAGCGGGCCAGGCCACTGCAGAGGAGTCATGGCCTGGGCCCCGCGTCCTCCTCCCCTCTGCAGGTGGCCAGCCTCACTGCAGTGACCTGGATGACTGATGGGGCCTCCCTGACTAAGTCACGGCTGCACACTCATTTCCTTCTTCCTTTTCCGACGTGATAGATTTCATTTTCTCAGAAGCCGCATCTCTTCCCATAATCGGAAGTGGGAATTAGAGAAAAGAGATGACTGTGGTCTAACACGAAATTAGCTGAACTCAAAAGCATGTCAAATGCCTCTTGCTGCAAATACTTTCTTAAATAATGAGCCTGGGAAAGCTGCATTTTGCCCCCAGTCACTGGCTTCTTTTAGAAGCCCCATGTTGCTTTGAAGGGCAATACAATTTGTATGCTTGAATTTCTATTAATTCACTTCATCTTCGTCTGGTTTATGGGGGGGATTTATTGCCTATGAAAACACTTCAGCCCCTCCTTTGCCCATTTCTGTTTCTCAGTCCTCTTCCTTGTCTCATCATTATTACCTGATCTCTGTTCTTTTGCTTATTTTAAGATACTTTCTCTCTCTCTCTCTCTCTCTCTCTCTCTCTCTCTCTCTCTTTCTCTCTCACTCCATCTCCTATCTCAATTTTTTACTTTTAAGTATTTTCAACTTTAAAAATTTTTGATTTTCTAAAATGACACATAAAGTTATATGTATTTATTTTGTAAAACATGATGTTTTAAAATATTTGTACATTGTGGAATGATTAATTGCAAAGCCATCATATTTTACGGCAGATCTCTTGGACTTGTGCGTCTAACTGCGATTACAAATTCTTCGATTAGCACAAGCCCAGCTCCCTCAGCGCCCCCTACCCCCGTCACACCTGCTACTCTCTATTCTGTAAGATCAGTTTGGCGGTAGTGGGGTTACACATGCCATACTGGTCTTTCTGTGCTTGGGTTATATTCTTGAACATGAGCCAGTGCCATGTCTTTCACACTATTTTTTCCTGGGATATCTCTTCCTCCCTCTCCTTATCCTTTCTTCATCCCCTCTTTACTTTCTATAACTATCTCTTTATTTCCTTTTTCATCTTCCTTCCCTTTGTTAAACCTTGGTAATCAACACATTGTGTATTTTCAGGCTAAAATTCACATGGGTAAGTCTAGGCTCACAGCAATTGAAGCTGAGATAAAGACAATTCCTGTCCTATCTAAATCTCACTTGCTAATAGCCAGGGCTCCAAAGACTGGGAGGGTGAGCTTCCTGTCCGCTGCAGATTGACCAGAGCCTGAGCTCGCTGGGCTGCCTGCAAGGACATGCTCACACCCCAGAGGAGAGGCGTGCTGCTTCAGACGCTGAGTCCAGGGACTTCCCTGTTAAGGGATCGTGCAGCACTTGTCCCTTGGGAATGGAAGTTGTCAACTTGAGTCATAGGCCTGGGAGATGGGAAAGAAAGAGGTTGGGCAAAGTATTTCCAAAGTGGTACCAAGCTCTTAGTTATATCCCTGATACAATGTATGGAGCCAGAGCCTGCACTTGAAAAACAAAACTCTCTTTATAGAGTTTATATTCCCTATAACTATTTCTTGTTATGTCCCCTTATTTTTCATGAATACCTCTTAATGAACAAAGAGGAAAATTAAAATTGTAATCTTCTATTCAGATACCTCTTAGAATTTAAATTAAAAATGGTATATAAATTAAAAACTCTTAAACCAGACATAAAGTTATAAAGTGAAAAGTGAAAGCTTCCTCGCCCTGTATTTCCTTCCCTGTTGGCGACTAACCAGAGCTAGCAAATTCTTGCAGTCCCCTCAGGGAAAACTGGGCACATTTCAACAAGACAGGTGTCTATTTATGTCTCCCTGGTTTTTGGACACAAGCAAGATTGTGAAAAAAAGAATGTGCCATACACATATTCTGCATCTCGCATATTTTTTATTTTACTGTTCTACGCATAAATTGTGTGTGTGTGTGTGTTTTACTGGGGACTGAACCCAGGGCCTTTGCGCTAAGGTACTACATCTCCATCTCTTCTTACTTTTTATTTTTAGACAGGGTCTTGCTAAGTTATACAGACTGGGCTTGAACTGGTGACTCTCCTGTCTCAGCCTCCAAGAATGCTTGGATTGTGGGTATGTACCACCATGCCCAGTTGTCTAATTGTTTTAAAACACACTTTTGTCTAATATAAATTATACAGATACACTCTGGCTAAATTCTTAGTAGTAACTTTGTTGGGTCAAAGAATTTCAAACTTTGAGATATGTTACCAAATGTCTCCTCCCAAAAATGATGCAAAGGTGTATACTCCCACAAAAAGAGTATGCGAAAGTATCTCTTCTGTCATCAACACTAAATAAGATCAATTAAAAAAAAATTCCCCAGGGGCTGGGGATTTAGCTCAGCGGCATAAGCGCCTGCCTTGCAAGTTCGATCCTCGGTACCGATAAAAAAAAAAATTTTAAAAATTCCCAATCTAATTGCTGAAAACCAGTGTCATTTTCCAGTTTGGGTTTTTCAGGTGTGAGAGAAGTTGAGGTCAGGGAACAGAGGAGGAAGAAGCAGGAAGGAGGGAGCCATGTCCCGTCCTGGAGTTTGCTGTCACAGGGGAGGGAGAAGCCATGGTGGCAGTTAGGAGACTGAGAGGGAAGGAAGTGGGAGGTGGGCGGCTGAGGAGGGACGGAGGAGTTAGCCCCAGGCAGGAGAGGGCCAGCTCCGAAGAGCAGAGTGGTCCGGACACTTTGGTCCATGACTTGGGAGCAGGATCACAGCCCTGCTCCCAAGAGGTATGAGGGTCCCATCATAGCTCTTGGCATTTTTCTGTCTTATTGTGGCTTAGCCCAGGTCACAGAGCCACTTAGTGGTAGAAATATGCTTAAATTCCGAATTCTGGAGACCAACCCAGGTAGTACCAATAATAATCCTGTTACTATAATTTTTCTCATGAGCTGGTATGCTCTATTTTACAATGAAAATAATCTCAGCAAGTGACAACTGCCAATATGAAAATTTTGAGTGCCCTGTGTGTTTAAGGACATGAGAGACAGACCACAATGTAAGGTTGGGACTCAAAGGCAGCTTGCTAGCTGCTCTTGTTCTCTTTGTCTGCAGACCTTGGTTCTGTGTGTTTATTTTCCCAGCGGCATGAACACTGCCCTTTACATACTCCAGGACCCGTTTTTTGCCAACCCTGGAGCTGCATCTTGTGGCCAAACTTATTTGCTCCTTAAGACCAACCACTTCTCCCTTTCCATGCCTGTGAGGCCACTTTCTGCTCATACTCTTATTGCGTACGTGCTTTCTTAAGTACCCACGATGTCCCAAGTGATTGAGAGGAGAGCTGGCCTCCTGGTAAGGTTAACATAATTGTTTTATATTAACCAAGCTGACATTCTAGTGGCCTTGCATATGAGAAATTGAATCTAATTGTTTCCAGTGCAGTTGTGAAGGACACATTTTTAATCTGCAGAGTTGAGAAGCAAAGCTCACACATGTAGTTAGAATATCAAGACCCTTCCACCCATTTGAAGCAACCATTTGGAGCTGTCTTTGGTGCCCCAAATCTGCATTCTAATCTTTCCTGGGTGGCTATGCATCCTGACTCCATCTGGAAAAACTTTGACCTTTTGTGAACCAGATTTGCACTTGCATAGCAGGATGACCAGACCCTGGATGAACTGAAGATGAGTCTCAGTTTACTCAGAACATACATGCTGTCAGCATCCACCTAGACAAAAGGGGTGCTGACTCAGGGCCCACAGCTACTTTGAGGCTCACATATCCACTCAGTGCTTCCATACTTGGAAAAGAAAAGCTTCTCTCATCATCACAGATCTGAAGACCAGAGAGCAAAGGAGGGTGATTCCTGCCTCTTTCCATCTCATATGCAGGGCCCATCTCCGCATGCAGGGCCCACCAGGACTTCATGACCTCTACTGAGCCTCCTTTGCTGGACCTGGTGCTATTGAATAGAGTCTGTGGTTTCTATATCTGCACAGTGCATTCTGTGTCACAGCTGCTCACTGTAAAGCTGGGAAGGACTCCAGCTTTTATCTAGGCCAGGGACTTCAGCAGTAGAACAAAATCCCATGCAAACATAGGTCTAGTGCATAAAACAGATAATGGGTGAATTAAAGCTGGGGTGGTGGGCAACTGTTCCACCCAACTCTTTCCTCATCTCCTGGGAATCTGTGACGCAGCAGAGGAACCCTTGGGGCCCATAAAACAGAGTTTGTAAGTCACTGGGTGAAGCTACACTTGACAGGTAGGTATAGAGAGAAAAAAGAAAGAATAAAAAAATTGAGACAGGCCCATAGATAGAATAGTGACATTTACCTGGACTTTGACTGCTACCTTACAGTAATACATATTCTGCAAGAAGATATTAAAGCTGAAAATACACACCCAGCACAGTAGAAAGGATGCCTAGGGTGAGGGGCTGAGGAGAGCGAGGAGGGAAGGAGATGGTACCGACTGGTGAAACAAGAGGGTAGGTTTAAAGTGGAGGAAGCTCCTGCTAATGAGTTTAAGCCCTTCATTCCACAGATGAGGAAGCTGAGGCCCAGCAGGGCTCCAGAATGACTAGTTTCAGGATCTGGAGAGAACTATAGTCCTCAAAGTCTTCAATATCAGACTAGAGTGTCTGCCATTTGCTTCCATACTGTAAACGTTTTGTCTGGGTGTCCTCATGTCCCTTCGGAGGCTGATCAGTCCCCCATCTGCCTAGTGAGGGGTACAGCAAAAGGATGAAATAAGAAACAGAGACAAATTCAGTAATGCATGGCAGAGGGCTGGGAGGTCTGTGTCTCAGGATGGGTAGACAAAGACACCCCCAGTTAGCCACGATTTATTGGGCGTATACTATAATCGAAGGGATTATCCTTGGATAATTCCAAGTGTGGAAGGGACTTTATGCTAATGAGGATCTTTATTTCGATGCGGACAGTAGGGAGAGATGGCCGGAAAAGAAGGAGTTTGTCTCTTCCCCAAGATGAAACCCTATTTTTATTCCTACTGGGTTCTCAAGGACTCAGGATGTCTTCAGCTGATGCAATGTTCCCCTGGGACGTCACAGCATCCAGAACCACATGAGGCCTCCATTACGGCCTCCAGGCCCTCGCCTCAATTTATAATTTGTGGTCCCCAACAGTGCCCTCCATCATTTAGATCCAGGAAGCGCTCAAGAGGTCAAACACAAACCATCACAGATATTCAGCCAACCCCTGAAGCACACTGAGGACAAGAAAAAAAGCAGGCTGAGGCTTAGGGAGTGCATGGGAAACGCACAGGGGACATGTGCAGAAGAGTTGTACCGTCTGATGGCATACTTTGCTTTAAAGAGTTTCAGCTTTTACATTTTGGAGCTATGATTTATCTAAAATTAATTGATTGAGAGGTCAGTCCTCCATATGGGTTCCACATTAGCAGAGTCAACCAAGGAGAAAAATATTAGAAAATAAATATCCAGAAAGTTCCAAAGAATAAAATGTGAACTCTGTCACATCTGTAGCCCCTCTGTAGTGCTCCTTTGAGTATTGTTAACCTCTAGTCTTGCTCATGTATTTTCTCATATACAGTTGGTACAACTACAGTTGCATATGCAAGGAGTTTATACAGACATATTTTGTTACCATTTTGTTACCATTGATCCCCAAAAAGCACAGTATAATAACTACTTACTTGTATTAGGCATTATAGGTAATTTAGAGAGCATATGGGAGATGTGCATAGGTTGTGTGTAAACAGTACACAATTTTATAGAAAGGACTTGAGTATCTGTTGGTATCAGGCTGGGAGTTCTGGAACCCTAACCCTTTGAATGCCAGAAGATGCCTGTATATGGTGTAAGGTAGGAATAGAAGTTTTGAGGGCTTTTTTTCCCCATATATATATACACAGTTGTTTTAGAACTATTTATTGAAAAAACTTTCCATTCCCTATTGGATGATTTCTCTTTGTTGAAAATTAAACAATGACACAAATGAAGGTCTATTTCTGGCCTCTTTCTTCTTTTCCTGAGATCTCTGGGTTTACCCATTTTTCTGTACTGCATGGGTTTGATTATCGTAGCTTAACAGCCTTGAAGTTATGTAATACAAGCTCTCCACTTTGTTCTTCTCTTTCAAGATTGCTTTGGCTATTCTAGGCTCTTTGTATTTCCATATGCAGTTTAGAACCAGCTTGACAATGTCTGTAAAATAGGACTGAAAAAAAGAAAAGAAATCCTGCTTAGATATAAGTGAATGATTCAATGTTTGATGTGTGTCAAAATTCCTGCTCTGCATTCTCAGTCATGCATTTGGTAAATAGTGAAACTGAGCCACAGAGGAAATTGTGTGTTTTGCCTAAGGCCACAAGTTATGTTGTGGCTCCAGCAATGCCAACCCCCAGTGTAGCATTTTGTCCAAAAAACACTCAGCATTGTCTCCCATGTGGACCAACACCCATGGTGATAAAAGATGGCAGCAGACAAAAGCCTCAGTCAGAGCTTCCCTCTCTACCTGCTGAATGGTTTTCTTATAGGGAAAAAATGCCATTAGTTTTCGGTGTGACAGAGTCTTATCTTGTCACCATGGTAACTTGCTTTCAGGCATCCTGACTGGTCTCTTTCCTGAAATAGCTTTTCTTTCAAATTTCATAGGCCTTAATGGCAAGCCCTGGCTGTTCGTTCTGATGTCCTCTGGAGAAGGTCATGACAGCATAGGGCAAGGGACCACGTCTTAGCACACCATCCCCAAGGGGAAAGGAGGACATCTTGGACACTCTGAGGGGGGCTGTGGACAGCAGGGGTGAGCTTCTCAGAATTTTCTGAGTATGGGTTTTCTACTGATGTGTATTGGTTCAAGCCCATAGTTCTTGTCCTTACGGCTCTTTCTATCTACTTAAGTAGTTAGGAAAAAATTAAATAAATCTAAACTATCAGAGGAGGACAAGGAAATCGTAACATCTTTGACAAACCTGTCTGTGACTCCCAAAATGGGGCAAGGTATGTAGAATTTCTAAAACATATTTCACCATAGACAATCCAGTGAAATACTATTACTATACTTGCATTGTTCTCTTTTAGGAACCTCAACATCCCTGAGTGACAAATGGTCATTTCCTTTGGTAAGTTCCACAGGCTAAAAATTGTGTACATTCATGAAATATTCCTTAGTAACATCTCTTTCCTGGGAAAACTCACAAAATTACCTCCACTTGGTACTACCCCAGGGCCCACAGTGACCCCTACTCTATTGGTGTGAATTTGAGTTAGGTGTCTCACTAGCTCATGTCCTTTAACATCAAAGCTTTATGTAAAGATGCAAAGCAAAGCTGCATCATAGATGCTCTGGATATTGGGGCACACACTAGCTAGAACTGAGTCTGCAGAAGATACCAGCTGAAGCCCTTGCCAGGGAACCCACAAAGGCAGTACTGGGGTGATGGGATTCGGGAACTCTACTGAGGTAGATCTGGTTGGAGAGACCTTCAAACCCAAAAGGACGTTTCCCATATCTCAGAGTCTGGCCTAAACAGTCTCTGTCTTAAATTTGCTCTGGGGCCTTGAATGTGTGCACTGTTGGATATTAAGTTGGGACCCCAGTCAGACAAATAGAAAATCATTTGTCCAGCAAGAGTAACTGACTCACTCAGAATATTTAACTAAAAGAAATAAGGCCTAAAGGAAATAAAAATCAAATATATTTAGTTAGAAAGATCACGCATGAGTTACAAGTGGTATTATCTGGCCTCCTGTCTGCTAACCCACCCGCCCAACACTCAGCTCTCTGGTCCCTGCCCTCTCCTTGGCATTTCCTCTGGTACTAGAACATTCCCTGTATGTGGTAATTCGAGTGAGGAACAGGCTGAACTCAAAGTCACTAATTCCATTTGAAAACCAGTCAGGATATGCAGGTCTTTATTTGGAAACTGCTCCTGGTCCAAAAATGTGCCAAGATCTGGGAACTCTCCCTAGGGCCAGGATAGCCAGTCTGGGGCCCTCAGCCCTGGGAAACTCCAGCAACAGAGGAGAAACTTGGTTTATACACTAGTCACTTTGCATGGGGTCCACAAATCCTAAGACCCCTGCAACAACCCAAATCCTATCAGAGGAGTCAGTTTCATGTCTGAGCAGTTATCCCGAGGCAGAGGATTCCCTTTTCTGGGACCCGCCCTCCCCAAGATTCTCACTACCCACCCCAGCACCACAGGGTGGCTTTCTCAAAACCCCTGGAAAAGGACTGGGCTTGGTCATATCTTCAACCTTGACTTTAAGACATTAAACCCCACCCTTAGCAGGGACAGAACCATAGGAGAACCAGTTCATTCTTAAGTAGGAGTGACACAGACATGGCACTAGGACCTCTACTCACCACACTCTTGCCCTAAGATTAATCAATTGCTTGTTCTTTTCTCCTGAGCCAATATATAACCTTGATATTCTTTCTCATGGTCATTGATAGGAGCTGGAATCTGAGATGAAGCTCACTCTCCAAGCTTGTTCAGGAGGTTAGAATGTGTTATTAAGAGTAAACTGTGGAGCCAAGTGTAGCAGCACATACCTATAATCCCAGCACTCTGAGGGGCTGAGGCAGAAGGATTCCAAGTTCAAGCTCACCCTGTGCAATTCAGCAAGACTTAGTTCAAAATGAAAAATGAAAAAAGAGCTGAGAGTGTAACTTCCCACAAGGCCCTGGGCTCAATCCTCAGCACAGGAAGAAAAAAAAAAAAAAGGAGTGTCCCATAGAAGATACATGAGTTGTAGTAGTTGTGAAGGAGGAAAATGTGTTCTATTCATTCATTTAGCTTAATTCATCAGAAAGTGACTGTGCAGTTACCACTGTTGAGTAACGATTGTTTTAGATGCTGGAAGATTTAAAGTCGATGGATTTGAGTGGAGGAGAGAGACAAATAAGGACACAGTGCTATGCCCTGAGTGCATGGTAGAGGTAGGGAGAAAATGCCATGGGAGTTCACATTAGGCACAACCAAATAAGACTGAGAGGCCAGAGGAAGCATCTTAGGGAAGAGACATTTTTAAGGAAGAAAAGAAACTAGCTGAATTTAGGCACAGGCTGGGGAGTCATAGCAGACTATCAGAATCATTTATGTAAAGACACAGATGTACAACAGCTGCTAGGGAGGCTGGATGATTAAAGCACAGGGGACCAGGTAGACAGGAGAGGAAGTGGGCTTTCGTGTGTCTTTCTTAGAACACTAATGTCACACAAATATAATGAGGGAGTATTTCAGATGAATTCATGGCTCTGCGTGTGCAGAAGGGCTTTGTGGTGTGGGACACAGAAACTGGGACTCCGCGGGGTGGGCAGTGGTGGGCCAGGCACATCGGTGTCAGTGGGCAGCTGTTTACAAATGAAATTCTCAGAGTCAGACTCTCTGCGGATGGGGCCTGGGGATTTGGGTTTGCAAAAGCAGCCTGTGTGTGACTCTGATGCAGGCTAAACACACACATGCACTGCTCCAGAAGTATAGTCATGTAAGTGCATCGTTGATTCTGCCTATATCGCCCTGTCACTGTCTTCACTGTCCCCAGTCAACACAGCCTTTCCCCCACTCCGCTGGGTACCACCTCCTCCTGATTTACCAGAGCCCTCTCCCCAGATTTCAGCCTCTACATTCAGGTGTGGTTTTGAGCCTGTCCCCCCATATCCACCCATCTGTCCTCATGTCCTGGGAGCTTGTCATTTTAAGAGCCTGAATCCTCTAGACAGCAACAAAAGGCCCAGCAATGGTGTGACAGTGACCATAATGTTGGAAGTACATACCAATCTATTCAGCAGATGGACTTCTATTTTCCTCTGTATCCCCTGGCGAGGATGCAGGGCCAGGCCCTAGAGTCAGCAGCCTGGGCTCACATCCTGGCTTCTGCTCCTTCTGGTTGTGGGATTTTTCCTGGAGTTATTTACAATCTCTGTGCCTAGTTCTCTCTGCTATAAAACAGAGATTATAATGGTACCTACCTCACGGGGCCATGGTGGGGAAAAATGAGTTCATACAGGAAAAGCACTTGAATCAGTGCCTGGCTCAGTGAATATTACTGTTATCAGGACATTATTCGCCAAATACAGCCTCCAGACTCAGGTCTGCTCCTGTCTTTGCTGCCTGGCCCACCAGACACATGACAGCTTCATGCTAAATTGGCCATTGTCTTCCTCAAAAGTCCCTGGTGGCACCCATCATCATCACTGACTTTAAGCATCTTGTCACCCTCCCTTTTCAGCAGTAAAAACCTTTGTCCCCAAGTGGTCTCTTGCAGGTAACAGAGAAGCTGGTTGGGTTGAACTCAGGAGACACAGAGGCCTTTCCAGCCTCCTCCTTGCCTTTTCTTATCCCTGAAGAGACAACCCTAGGAACTCTGGCACCAAGGTGTCTAGCATGAAAACCTCTGGCCTGTGACATTCAGACAGCCCATCAGGGTGCTCATTTCCCCCAAGGTTGTGGCCATTGGGGGACAAATCACCATGTGCATTTGGCTGGGGCTGCTCAGGCGGTACCCCTTCCAGATGGCCTGGCATTCCCACCTAAATGATCTCACTCAGCTCACGTCCTTCCAGTCAGCCCAGCCCTGGGGACCCCTCCTTCCTCTCAACCCTGATCCTTCTTGTATTTGTCACATACCCTTCCCAAAGGCAGGGAAGGGACCCTGGGGAGTCCTGAGAACAGAGAAACCCAGGAGGAGCTATTTCCAACTCAGAAAGCTCTGGCCAGCTGCCCAGGCTTTGTTCTGATTTCTGATGTCCTTTAGAATTTTCTCATCACATTTCCAGGAAAAGTGTAATGAAGCCTTCATTTCTCTCTCATTTTAATAACCTTTTTTGTGTTTTCAGATTACAAAAGTAATATATGGCCACTATATTGGGAGATACAAGTAAAACACAGAAAACTGTAAAACATTAAATAAGGTATAATGCCTATGCACAGAGATATGCTGGTTAATACTTTGGTAGTTCCTTTGAGCATTTTTCCGTGTACACACACACATTCATTCACACAACTCAGATCATAATTATACCTCTATAGTTACATACCATTGGAAATTCTTCAAAAACTAAATTTTTAATAGTTGAAAAGCATTTCTTCAATTGGAGGCATTTATTCAATAAACATTACGTAACATTTATTGATCACATTACGTGTAAGCTTTGTGTTTGGTGCTGATATATGCAGTAAAAATAAGATAGGAGTTTAGCCTCAGGGCACTAACAGTCTAGCAGGAGGTGGATTTCTAACAAATGAACTTGAAAATAGAACTAAAGTTACAAGTTATACTGGGTGTGTTAAGGAAAAGAACATGTTGGGAAGAAGCTTAGCTCAGAGGAAAAGCGTAATTAGGATTGGGGACACAGCAAAATGTTGTCTTAGAAAATGCTATTTAATTTGAGATCCTAAGAGTGAATAAAGTTAATAAAATCAGGAGTAGGGGAGAATAATTCAGATTGTGTTCAGTTTTGCTGCATTCACACTGCATAACAATTAAGCAAAATCTCAGTGACTGACAAGACTTACTTCTCTCACTCCCAAATCTGGGACTTGGCAGGGGTCTGAGTTATCTTGGCTGGACTCTGCTGTGCCGGTTCCAAGCTACAGGTTGGTCTTGGGTTTGCTCCAAGGTTGTCATTCAGAGCCAAACAGCTCCAGAGACATGCTCTGTCATGACAGATGACAAAAGTGGGAAAGGTCAAGACCAACTTCACATATGTTTATAGCCCCAGCTAGCATCAAGTCTGTTAACTCCATCAGCCAAACCTCAAGGTACCAGAGTCAGAAACCATGCCCTATCTTGTCCATAGAGAGGCTATGCAGAGGGTAAGGGTGGACACTTACCACAGAGACAGAGTGAAGAACTGGGAGAAATAATACCCTCCTCCTAATAGGTGAAAGAAAAGACTTGAGTGAGTCAGACAAGAACCAGAAAAAAGGCCACAGTGGGGTGATAATGATGATATTAGAGAGATAGGAAATTTAAACTTCATTTTCACTGCATAAATGCCAAACTACAAGATTCTAAAAAAGAGAGTGATGAGGAGATGATGTGGATAACCTCGTGGAGCACCATGCCCAACACTGTTTTCCCATATCTTTCTCTAATGAAGCACTGAATTTCTAAGACTCCCTTGCAGCTAGGAATAGTCACATGATAGAGTTTTGGTCAGTGAGATAAAAGTTTATGCTCAACAAGAAAAGTTTCTAGGAATTCTTTGGATTACCTAATAAGAAAGAACACTAAACTATTCAACCCATTAGCCAGGAGGCGAAGAACATGAAGAAAGGTGAGGGCCCACAACCCCTTTGAGAGCCTGACCCGGTGACTTAAGTATCTCCATGAAGCTCCACCTTCTAAGGTCCTACCACCTCCCAGTAGCACCATCTTGGGGAACAAACCCTTAAGGCACGGGGGACAAAAAAACATCTAAACTATGCTGCACCATCCTCAGAAAACCAAAACTATAGTGATAAAAAGCAGAGAAGCTGTTTCCAACTTTGAGGATTGGGGAAGACAATGATTCTTTTGTACTCATGGAACTGTTTTGAGGATAGTAGAAATATTTCCTATCTTGACTGATGGTGATTGCATAACTCCATGCATTTATCAAAACAGAACTCTATACTAAAATGATGAGTTAACTCCGTCTTAGCTTTAAAAATGAATACAAATGTAAATAAAATTTCCCAATCAATCTGGCCATGTGAAAGTCACTGGTGATTTTCAGAAAGGCAGTCTGGGGGAGGAAGGGCACAGCCACCAGGCTGAAGAGGCACAGGAGTGAGGCAGCGAGAAAGGAGACAGAAGAAAGACGCATGAGCAGTAAAGGGCAGGAAGGGGAAGAGCAGAAGCTGAGGGACGTAACGGGGCCCTCGGTCAAAGTCAGGGTGTTTCTTAACCTCAGGAACCAAGGGCTGAGTTTACTCCAGTCCTAGGTACAATGCCACTTTTGTCATCAGACTGTACAAAGCCCATCTCTTGTCATTTCCCTTTGGTCTCTGACCCCCACGGTCTCCCACACTAGAATGCTTGAGTGTGCACATGCGTATCTTTGTAAAGATGAAATGTTACTCTTTTACATTTGTGCTTTTAATTCATGTAAATGGTGTTTTGCAGTTGGCCTTGTATTGTTCACTCCTTCACTCAACGTGGTTTTGAACACTCCTCTCCCATGGCTAGACATGCCATGGGCTCCCTGCTCTGAGAGCTGTGTAGCAATCTTCAGGGAGCATCCACTGCATGTTGCCCATCCATTCTCCCATCCGTGGACTCAAAGTGGCCTCCAGCTGTTGTGATGGATCTGTGTGTGTGTGTGTGTGTGTGTGCGCGCGTGTGTGTGTGTTGCCTTTCAGATCATGGGACGATTCATTTGAATATGCCCCCAAGAGTGGGACAGTGAGTGTTAATGTACTAAGCCTCAGTCCTAACTCTCAGAGCCTTTCCCAGATAACTCTGCTTATTTCTGCTATCACCAACACTGTGGGACATTAAGAGAGGTCCTGGTTTTCCCACAGAGACATTGGGGACAGTTAGGATCATTTCTTCCTCCACTCAAGCTCCCACAGAGGAAGACAATGTGATATATACACACAATGGAGCATACTCAGTCATAAAGAAGGATGAATTAGAGTCATTTTTAGGAAAATAGATGCACCTTGAGACCAGAATGTTAAGTGAAATAAGTCAAACACCAAGGTTAAATATTAGGTAGTTTCTCTTATAAGAGAAACCCAAAGTATAAATAATTTAAAGAGAAAATTTAAAATGATAGGAAAAGGAAACATTTCATGGTGATGGGAAGGGGTTCTGGAGATGTGGGGGAGAGGGGGATATAAAAAGGGTCAAGACGCGATATGTATGTGTACCAGTCCCCCACAATAGATATATTTATGTGTATTATAAACGTATAGTAATAATTTTTTTTTTTGGCACCAGGGATCGAACTCATGACCACCAGCTTACAAAGCAGGCACTTATGCTGCTGAGCTAAATCCCCAGCCCTTAATTTTTTCAAAAAATAAAATTGTTTAAAAAATTAAGCGGCACACAACTTACCCAAGATGGCCTCATAAAAAATGGAGGGACATGGGCACTGGAGTGCTGCCATCCTGCAGAGCCAGGTGACAGCAGGAAGGTTCACAGCTGCCATCCAGGTGGCACACATTCAACACTCTGGGAGAAAGCAGATGACAGAGCACGGGGTCTCACCAGGTCCTTCACGCCTCAGGAGTCCATGTGTTCCCTGAAGCTCCAGATCCGGACTCAGAGGGAGCTGCTCCAGATGAAGCAAGCTTGCGGACAAGAGGGCCTCCTTTCCTCCGGGCGGCCTCCACGGAAGCTCAGAACGGCTGCTCGCTTGAGATGCTGGACGTTCCCTCTGAACTCAGGTTACCTCTGGGTTCCAGGAGCACAAACTTCAGAGGGAATCTGGAAGTGAAGAACTTTTATATCAAAAAACATTAAAAACCACACTTTCATCAATACCTGGTGATTGGCTATGTTGCGATGATAAATTTAAAATTTTAAGTGTATAAAAAATCAAACCATGAGAGACAAGAATATGTATCAGTAGATTTCCCCCCAGGTATGGTGTTTAAAATAGGGATTTCCCACCAGTAGAGCCTGAGGTGAGGATTTTGGTAGAAGTAGTTTATTTAGGAGATGGTCCAATAAGTATTAGTAGAAGAATGAAAAAGGCAGGCAGGGAAGAAAAGTCAACAAAAGATGTTCCTTGGGTAGCTGAGACTCAGTCCTGTTGGGGGCTGGCGGAGTACCACTGGGATTTGTCCCACTCAAGCAAAAAGGAACCTGGGGTGTTCCTGAGCCAACCCCACCCTGCCCGTCACTTCATTGAGAGAGATGCTTCGTGGGTTCTTCACTCAAGGGCACTTCTGGGAAGCCCCACACATCCTCCTACTCCCAGAGCGGGGTTCAGCTTGACAGTCTGGGGCATTTGCTGGAGGAAGCCACTGACACTGCAGACATGGTAAGTATGGGAATCACACAGAGAGGACTCTACTGCGCTGGGAAAATAAGTGCTCTTCTTAACCTTTTAGTGATTTTTTTCCAGTTGGTTTGGTTCTCATGACTCCAGAAAATTGGTAGAAACTGAGGTTGGCATCACAATGATGCTAATACCAAGACACTTTCTCCTGCCCTTTCTTGAACACCACTGAGAGGAAACTGCATTCAACAGCAATAATGCCAATAACAAGCTTCTCTTGGGATACCTGCATTGGGGGATCCCTCTGTTTCTGGTAGTTCTGAACCCTAACAGTGCTGTGTTAATCTTATGTGTCCTATTAACTCATCTTTCTATAAAAAAATGAAGCACCCAACTTGGGACAAATTCTCCTTTGACATCTTGAAGAAGCTACACCTAGACTGGCTGCAGAAGGGACTTAGACTCTATTAGGCACAGGAGTGAGACCACCCTAGTTGAGACAGCAAAGTGAACACTGGTAGGAGTCATCTGAGAACTTTAATTTTTGTGGAGTTCTTAACAATTTATTTTCTATATCTTGGGCTATATTTGAAAGTGGGTTGCTGAGTGTTTGATGATGGGATGTCAAATACTGTGACTCAAGTTTGGAATCGTTTTATATCACCACCCTTATGATAATGGAGTTATTAAGTCTATCATTATGTGACATCCACCAAGCTATTTTGTGTAACAAGCATCATCTGAGGTGGAACACAAACAGTAGGTTGTCAGTGTAGGCTGTGGGCATTAGATTTGAATAGTGAATGTATAGGGCTGCTCTATTTCAGTCTTTAGAGAAATGATCAACCTCCTTGTGTAGTATATGATTTAAAGGTTCTTTTGGTGGCAGAACACAGCACAATGACATGTAGATGAAAGGCAGAACTCTGTAACTTACAGCTCCAAATTAGAGAAGGCTGCCTGTGGCACCACAGGAGGTTGCACCTGGGTACAGGCTAGTAGCAGGCTGGAGGAGTAGAAGTGGCTTATGTACCAGTGAGCTGATATTAGCTAGGCCGCAGGCTCTCTGCAAATTGACTAATATGAGCAGTTTTGTGGGCTCTAGGGTACACAAACTACCTTTAGTTATCTGATACCTGGCCATGACTGGGTCAAGACAGCATTTATATTTTCAGTGCAAGGACTGAGTCCAGGTCCCTCCACATACTAGGAGGTCTCTCTACCACTGAGCTATATCACCAGGCCCTCAAGAAAGCATGTGGTAAAGAACACTGTTATGGCTTAGATCTAG
The DNA here is from genome assembly GCA_004027455.1 of Hydrochoerus hydrochaeris. Taxonomy (NCBI): domain Eukaryota; kingdom Metazoa; phylum Chordata; class Mammalia; order Rodentia; family Hydrochaeridae; genus Hydrochoerus; species Hydrochoerus hydrochaeris. The sequence goes on along the minus strand of PVLA01005296.1, from coordinate 107,493 downwards.
TTGTCCCCCCAAAACCATATGTGCTCATAAGTGGGGTTTTTCAGAGCTGGCTAGGTCTAGGGTACATGATACTGGGACTAAGGGTGTGTGGTATTGAATTAGCCCACTCATTGATTTAGCATAGTCATGGTGTGGGTGGGAAGACCTACCATGGGTGTGGGTGGTACCACCCAATAGGCTTGCAGCCTGGGTGGGATAAAGGTTCAAAAAAGCTTCTCTGCTTTGCTGCCTCCCGCCTGCTATACCACGGACTGTTTCTCTTCTACAGTGCTCCCCTGCCATGCCAAGCAATCTCAGAACCAGCAATAATGGACTAAAACCTATACAAATTGTGAGCTAAAATTAACCTTTCCTTCTTTAACTTGTGAATACTGGGTATTTTGTCCCAGCAATGAACTAAGACAAGGACCATATTATGCTTTGATCACATGACAACCAAAAAGAAATTAGAAATAATGTTGACATTGGAGTGACAGTGAGTGTCCCATAAATCAGTGCTGATTTCTTCCACTAAGGAGGCAATCACACCTTTGGTTGGCCCAAGTTTAGACTGGATATATAAGTGGATAAACCTTGGTGTGTTAAGGTGCACCACCCTCCCCTGCTTTCCTGCCTTCACACCAAGTTGCTTCCTTGAGGCTGTGGAGAGACAAGCACATTCTTGGCAAGAAGCTTCTGCCCTCTTCTCCACCCCTACTCATTTGTTTCCACGGAAATAACAGTGACTCTGGTAGGATAAGAGAGTGCAGGTGACCCACCCTTCTTCTGTCTCTAGTTTCCACCCAGATCCTTTCTCCCTCACTTGGTGAATGATTCAAGGAAGGCATTGCGTCTGGAGAGGGAAAAGCCTCAGCTGCACCTGTAAACAAGTGAGCACGTCTGTCCAGCTCAGGGGTGGAGCACGTTTATTGGTGCTTTTATCACTGAGAATTCAGGATAACAGATCTGTCTCACTCCAAATTGTTGGAAGTTAGCAAGACAGAGGGAAAAGAAAGCATCTCAAGGCACACACAGGAAGAAACATGTCTCCATCACATCTATTAATCAAGCCTTGTCTGTGACTATGTCTAACTTCAAACAGGCAGAGGGTGTGACTTTCCCAGTGCTTGGAAGGGAAAGGCACAGAACATTTACAAACATCTGTGATGGCTGCTACTATGCGCTCTCATACAGTGAGATTTTTAAAAATATTTTAAAATAACAAATGTTTCCTTCTTCCAGTGGCAATCATCCAAAACTTGCCCTTCATCATCTTCTTCTACGACGTAGTTTCTCAGCCATGAATATACAACCCAGCTATGGCCTGATGTCACTTTGTCTGTCAGATTTAAATAAAACTGGCTTGAGTCCCCGACTCTCCTCCTGTGGGAAGTCCAAGGTCTCTCTAGGAGCATCCTGCAAGCCCCTGGGGCCACTTCCCCTGGTCACCATCAGCAAATCTTGGTCTCATTTGTATGTCATCTGCAGTGATTTTGGTTTCCTTCCCATTCCGTTCCAACATGAAACTCAGGCTCTTTTCTGTGACTCCCCTTGCTTTACGCAAAGTGCCCTGTGTGTAGCAGGGAGACACACATCACAACCACACACACCCCGAAACTGGGTGTCAGCCATTCCTATTCTCTGCGGTCTTTGGATCGTCGGTTTTGGAAATTTCTCTCTGCACTTTCCTCTACAGATGAAAGCCCTCACCCCCTGGGTCGCCTTTCTCTTACAGCTTCTGTATATTCTTCCTTGTAGCAATAGCAGAGTTCCCCATTTCCTACTGGGCTCCAGACACACAGAGACTCCCAAAGTGTCTGCTAATCAAAGGTCCACCTTCTTCAGGTCTCGAGTGGCCCAGAAGACCTGGCAGAGACTGAAATTCCAATTGTCCTGCCCCTACTCCAGCCCCAGACTACTTCATGAGCAAAGAGGAGCAGTACAGAGATTTATGTGCCCACTGATGCAGGTATTTCTGCCTTCCCCTTGCCTTTGCCCTTAAAAGGCAGCAAATGCTAAAGCCAGTTTTAGTTTTAAATAACTCTTACTCTCTCTTAGATACAGACACACTTGTGTTATGAAGCAATCACATGCCAATGCCAAGTACCATGCTCTATCAGAAATGTCAAGGGATGGTACTGTGCTTATTCTCATTTTATTGATGCAGAAACTGAGCCCCGGGGAGGACAAGATGTTTTCCTGAGTCCTCCCTACACTTTGTACAAGACACCCCGCAATTCAACCTGGCTTTCTTCCCTCTCCATCAAACTGCTTTTCTGAGCAAGTGTGTTTTTCAGGTGCAGTCTTCGATCAAAATGCTTCAAACAAAGAAGGGAAAAAGTTACCTGAAGGTGCATCTCCTGCCATCACATGCCTTCGGTCTTGTTTTAAGGTTAATTTTATTGATACATTTACCCCTTTACCCCTCTGCCCTGCCTTGCTCCTTTTTCCATCTGAACAATTTCTTCCTATTTCCCAATATCTGTTATACATTTCAGACCTTATTTACACTTTTGGTTTCTCACGCCACAGAAGCCTGCAATATTTAAATATGTATGTGTGATTTATTTTACCTAAGAGTATGGTCTCAAAGTGCATCTATTTTCCTAGAAATGTCTCAAGTTTATCCTTATTTATGAAGGTGTATAAAAACACCCCACAACTTCCTTATCCATTCATCTGCTGATGGGTACTTGGGCTGTTTCCAAGAGTTTCTCATTCTTTTAGTAAGACACAAAGAAGGGGAATAGCTGGGGCAAATGGAACGTCTAATTTTAGTTTTTTGAGGAATCTCCACACTGATTTTCCTAGTGGCTGCACCAATCTGCATTCCCACCAACAGTGGAGAAGGGGTTCCTTTTTTCCCACAGCTCTGCCAGCATTTGTTACTGGTTGATTTCTTGAGAATAACTATCCTTTCTGCCAGTGTTATTTTAACTTGCATCTCTTGAATGACCAGTGATGTTGAACATTTTTTTCATATATTTATTTGCTGTTTGTACCTCTCCATCTGAGAAGTGTCCATTCATTTCAGATGCTCATTTTTGGTGTGGGTCTTTAAATTTGGGGTATCTGATTTTTTTTTGAGTTCTTTATATAGTCTAGATATTAGTCCTTTGAGTAACAGGTGGTAAAATCTTTTTCCCTACTCTGTGGGTTTTCCAATTATAGTACATGTAGTGGTTTCTTTTGTTGTACAAAAGCTTTTTAATAAGATAAGATCCCAGTTGTAATATTTCCCATGCGATCAAGGTTTCGTTCATAAAGTCTTAGCCTACATCTACCTCTTCAGCATTCTACCTATCCTGTCTTACTGTTTTAATATTTAGATCTTCAGTTGCTTTTTGTTTTACCTGAGCACCTGCCTTTTATATTGATCCTGAAGTCTAGCTGCAAGTGAACAGAAGGAACAAACCATCTGTGTGCTGAGCTGGACGGGGGAGAGAGAAGAGGCAAGAAGCCGCAGTATCTGAGCCCCCGGAGCTGCTCCCGGTGCGGCAGCACCCTCGTGTGTGCCCCGCAGTGTCAGGAGAGAGTCCAGTGGGGGTGAGGGCAGGCTGTGCCATATTTAAACATGATCGCTGCCAGGAGAGGTTGCCAAGTTCTGTCTGTCCGTAGAGGTGAGCTGGAAAACATTTCCTTACATTTTCCCCTTATGCAGCAAGGGACATGCTGCTGCCAAGCTCCGTGCTTTCTCAGTCTTGCACCCTAACACACACTCCCCAGGCTATCAGGTGCTGATGCCTCTTTTCCCACTGCATTTGACACCTTGAGAAGTCATTCCCCCTCACCTCCATTGCAACAGCCTCCCTATTGTGGAAGAATAGATCCAAATAGTCTCGCTTGGCAAGTTCCAGGGAGGGGAAAGACGCACCTTAGCTCTCCCATCTCTTTACTAGGGTGAGCTAAGACCCCAAATCATTTTCAATCCAGGCCTAAAACGCTCCCGGGTCCCGGAGCTGCCTCAGAGGGCCCAGAACTCAATGACATAGCAGCCATCAGCCACCCACGAAAACCTCACACACAGAACCAGGCTCCCGAAATCCACTTGCTTTTAGCAGGGGGTCTCATTTGTGGGTGCGACATTTCACTTTCTTCCTCCATTAGCTGGGGCTGGAAATAGCTTCATCACATACATGTGTTACCCTCTACTTCTTTGAGAAGCATAACACTTCCCGTTATAGAACAGACATGTTACTGTTGCTGAAAGATTACTTTGCAAATAGAATTATGAAGGGAAAACTTCTGGTCCAGTCCTGCATTCCCACTACCAGGATGCCCACATCAATTATATCTAAAGAGAAAATGCTGTGTATTTTCCCTACAACACTTTTTCCCAAGTTCTATGTATTTTTAAGAACATGAAGGAGCATAATTCAGAAGAGGCTAGATACCCAAAGCAACTCCCCTCTGCAGCAGTGCAGAAATCGCTACAGGTCTTCAGCCTCCGAGCTTGGCACAGGACTCTAGAGCAGATCTGTGGCAAACCTTCTACCCTCTTTGATTCCCTGACTATGGACATCACTATTTTGTAGTGTGATGGGAAGATCTGGATTCAAATCCAGTCAGTGGATGCTGAAGGGCCTTGGCTCATTTTCTTTGAGATTTAGCCTCCTTTCTATATGATCAAAACAATGGAAACAAGACCAAAAGGTGAGGAGGCAAATATGGATTCATCTTAAGATTAAGGGAATTCAGTCATACGCTGGATACTTCTAAGTACTGGGCTCTAGAGTGGCTGACACTTTGGCTGCTCTGAGTCTATCAAATACATTTCCCATGCTGTGACCACCAGAAGGGGGGGATGTTAATGACCTCTAAGTATGGCCAATCAGATATTCCAGCTTGGGAATTCAAATCTAAGTAGAGTGACAGAAGGAACTGAGGTCCACTGAAGTTTCCTCAACATGACCAGGGTACAGTTGAGGATACCAGACATGTGCAGACAAGCCACAATGGAGGTGCCAATTGCCTCTGGGACAGGGTGTCCATTGTATGTGGTCTGTCTGTTCAGTCTTCTATGAACTTCCTAAACCCTCTGATAAATCCTGTTCATCAGAAATAGTTTCTGTTGCTTCTGATCAATGCTTCTAACCCACAGACTCTCTCAAATGCTATAGTCAGAAGATGGAGCAAAACTAACACTTAAACATGAATTGTTCGTGAGTTGTTTGCCAAGTAGGAAATGAACCATCTGAGTCTTCACAAGTTGACTTTGCCATATGTCCTAGGCTTCCAACACTATCACCCAGGAAGTCAGTTATTCCTGGCTATTTGCTAATGGTTGGCATCCAACTCCTAACCAGCCTTAAGGTACTAATGTATCCAGATTTGAGTCTTAATAGGACTCAAAAGACACACAAATTAAATGGAGTTTTCTGTTTACCTGGAGCTTTCCAGTTACCTTAAAATTCAGTTCCTGGCGGAGAGAGAGAATAGCTGCTTGATTCTTCCCCTTTAATCACCATTTTTTTTTCAAAATAGTTGTTTCAAATGCTGATTAAGTGCTCTCTCTGTTTCTCTGTCTCTCTCTGTCTCTGTTTTCTCTCTTTCTCTTTCTCTTTCTCTCTCTCAGCTGTAAATGACATTGGTCTGGATACTGGATGATTCAAAATGCATGATAGCAGAAAGAAGTAAAATGCAATGAAAAAGAAGCACATTTCAAAACACCTTGATCTCACTTATTACATACATAATATACGATATATACACACAATGCATATACAGGGAAAGTGCTGGAAAGATATGCACTAATATTCTGCAAAATGGAGTCCTGTGAGTGTGAGAATGTCTTCATTTTTAGATGTTTTTGCTCACCCATGTTTTCTAATTTTGTATAATTTATGTGCATTGCTTTGGTGTTAACGAAAGGCTATCTTTTATTAGAGAAGTGCAGTAAACCAACACTTGGGATAGACTAGGCACTCCAGAAATAGAATCATTAAAAGAGACAAACTTACTATAATGACTATTCATAAATATTTGGTAGTTAGTAATTACTTTACAAAGATGATACACCATTTAGAGCAATTTTGGAGACAATAAATATTTGGCTACAACCAGATACCTTAACTTTTTCAATCACTACTGTCTAAATTTGTTTTGCTACATCTGACTTATAATCAACCACTTTTTCTTCCTTGTATTTCATAGCTATCTTTATATTTCAATAAATGGAAACATACAACCTCATCTTTCATAGATAAAAACTTTCGCAGTCTATGAATGTTCCATCATTTATTTCAAGGGTTTTCAACCTCAAAACCGTTGACATTTGGACCAGATAATTCTTTGTTGTAGGAAGCTGTCCTACACGTGAAAAGATGATTACCAACATCCTTGGTCTCCACCCACAAGATGCAGTAGCTCTGCCTTCTCCCCATGTCGATGAGGAATGTCTCCAGGCATTGCCAAATGCCACCTAGTACACACACACACACACACACACACACGCACGCGCGCGCGCGGCAACCACCACTTTAACCGTTTCCTTGATGATGGATGAATAGATTGTTATAAATTTTCCCTATTACAAACAATGGCAATCTTAATAAACCTACTGGCTTTAAGTTTATCTGACCTATTTGTCTGATTATTTTTTAGAACGTTTTTCTAGAAATACAACACTGGATCAAATATGCTAGATACATTTAAGGATAGATTAGAACAAAGCACTGTCCCTGTAGGTTATATGCCTATAGGTAAATAGGTGCCACAACTGTCACTTCTGTCAATGCTCTGATTAACAGTGACCAATTCAAGTGTTAGAGATGCTGGGTAGATATTGTTTTCCATATAAAAGATGGAATCCTTGGCATATTTATCAGTTATTAGAGTTTCTTCTATTTCCAAGTGTTCATCTAGGTATTTACATACTAATAATATTAACCCTTGTTTATTACCACATTACAAGAACACTTTTAGTAGCTATTTGTTCAGTTTATGATTTATATTTCTGCACTAAAGAAGTTATTTTTAATTCATAAAATCTTATCTGTTTTCCACTTTTGGTTCTGGGCCCAGGGTCTGCTTAGAAAAGATCTTTTTACCCAAGATTTATTAGTCAGCAAGTTGTGGCAGTGCAATATTTTGTCTAATGATTTTAAATACCAATATTATATGCTGAACCATAAGCTTGGATTTCTTTAATCTACTCTATTGATCTGTTCATTTTGCTTTATGACAGCACCATATTCTTATCATGAACTTGGCTTTAAAAAATCTTTTAATATCTGACTAAGTCTATTTATATTAATATTCTTTTGTTGTATAACCTCATATAATATTTTTATTGGATAGTCTCATATAATACACTTCACAATAGAAGCTGTCATTACATTTTTTAGAAGGGTACTTTACTAGTATTTTTTTCTTTTTACCAAAAGTATTTTTAAATTTTTAATATTTATTGTTTATTAAAAAAGCATTGAAATTTTCAACATTGATTTTTTTAGTATACAAAGTTTAAAAAAGAACAACACACATAAATTCCTGTGAACTACAGGAACTACAATGAAAATACCAATAGCATTTTACAAAAAAAATCTTCAGTTGTCACACCTAAGGCAGTCTGCACACGTGACATACATGCATATCACTTATACTGACAGAACATGTGTTTTGCTTACCTGGGCTTTTTGCAGAACATACTTGAAATCTCAATGGCTTTACTGTTTTTCCACAAGGTTCTTATCATATTATACAGTATGTAGCTAACAGGAACATAAAATATCAATAAAATAAAGTATTAAATTCTCAATATGTATTGTGCATTTAAAATAGAAATCAACATTTTCACCTCATGGATGTACTTGCTTACAAAACCTAAAAGATAACTTCAGAAATAAATTCCTATATGAACTACAATGAAAATACCAATAGAACTCTACCACAGAAATAAGCTTCATTTCAACTGTCAGTCACATCCAAGGTGGTCTTCACATATGACTACTGCATGTCCCATACACAAGTGTTACTTACATTGATAGCAGATATATTTTGTTTTCCTCTACTTTCTTGAAGATCACAACTGACATCTTTTTGGTTTTCCTGTTGTTGTAGTAGGTCTTTGTGATGCTGCGCCTGTCTGTTCACCTGTCAGCTCACCAGTGTGCCCATAATTTTTTTTGCCTAGCTCCCTGGGCAGAAATGCTTTGTTTTTCATCTGCTGTAAATGATCTCTTGTGAGCTTCAGTCACAATCCTCTGAGAAAACTTCTCCATGATATTTTGCACTTATTATTCTCTTTGTAAGATATCAAACTATTCATGCCACACATGTTTAAAATCAAGTAAAACACAGCCATGGGCCAATGCTTTGTGTTTCAAGTGGCATCATAGTTGCTACATAACTCATCAACAATATCTACTCCATCTATGGTTTTCATGTACAAAATTCCCATCTCAGGCTTCCATTTTGCCCAGGTTTCGTTATCAACATTCCATCGTGGTGAAATGTTGACATCATCAGTACTAGTTTGTTTTTCTTTGTCACATACGAGGCCAATGTTATATATTTCTGAAATCCAAAGACCTTATTATATAATTCTCTGTTTTGAAATTGCAACATTTTATTTTGAATTTCTGCTTTGTTTCTGCATACAGTTCCTGCACTGGTCAACTTGTGCTCTGTTAGCAAATGTAACATCAACTGGAAACTGTTAAACCAACTGTCACATGTCACATTCCAGTTTATTTGGGAGATAGAAGGAAAAAAATGTGTTCACATCATTTGGCTTATTACTATATGAACAAAGACCTCATGGCTGAGTTCCAGGATAAATGTCTAAACTGAAAGACAACAGGTCTTCACATTTACAAGGGCATAAATTTTTATGCCATATTTTGACCCATTACTTTTCTATGAATCTTTTACACTCCTGTGATCACCAAGAGAAATCTCTGCTAAGTACAGCAGACCTGTGAATGCTTTCAGTTCTGCTGGTGAGATATCATAATAAATGCATTTTTGAATATGGATATTGGTACATACAGAATGTTTTACTTGCATTTCAGCCTTTGTGTATTTCATAGCACCTTGTAGCATTTCATCTGTACAATTTCCAACATTAAATGGCAGTGTTGGCATTTGGTCCAATACCTTTCACCCCTGCCGAGACCCTCACTATATTTTCAGACCTAGTTCTAATTATTCCATATGATTATGTGATCATTTTGCAACATTTCTACCTGTCAAATATGTCCTCACATTGGTAATTTCTTCATCATTGGACTCAAGGAGGTCTTCATTCCTTGTGTTTACATCAGTCAATTCTTGCCCCATTTCAGGGTCACAGGAACTTGGCTCACACAGCCAACATCAAAGTCATCATCATCATCATCATCATCATCCACCCACACCACTCTGCTGTTATGAAAGCATGAATTTTACCATAATGAATCACCTTAATCATCTATGCATCAGTAATCTGGTGATTCACTTTTGATCTCCTCTAAAACTTGAAAATCTGGTTTTTCATGTGCCATTATACTAAGTTAGTCTACTCTTACAGTCCATATTTTGAATCTACAACAATTATGATACAATCAAGATAAATATAACTCCCTAGTTCAGCATCAACCCAAAATATAGAAGCCACAGCACCAGGATCCGCTAATGTTGTAGTCTTTAACAGTATGTAATCAAATTTCCCCTTCTTCTGCCTCAAATTCTCAATAGCCCTAAGGCCTCCATTCTTCACTGATCAGCAGAGGCCACCGTTTCCAAGTTCCAGCCACTCTTCATAGAGCCCTTCACCTGACTCACAGCTAAGGATTTCTCTACCGCACTTCTTTCACCAAATTCATTTAAAACAACTGCTATTCTTTTACCATGTTGCTCTGTTAAAATGTAGTTCAGTAGTGTTGTCTTCCTAATACCCAAATACCCGGTGATAATTGGGACTGGGGTCTTAGCACCAGGACCAAGTTTTTCCTCTTCCTGTTTTTGCTTCATCTCAGTGGGAACCAGTTCAGAACCATCCTCCTCATCTGGTTCCTCTTCCTCATCTCCAGTTACAATAACTGGTAACATTTCGGCCTAAGACACATCTCCCATCCAGCACAAGAGCTGAGGCCAAAATGCCCAAATGCAGCCGTGCAAGCCAACCTCATCACCAAAAATAAGTAGTTTTAAAAGTTTAAATAACAGTAAAAATCTTCAGGAGATATGAGAATCAAAAGTGGTGCTAGCTTCACCTTTGCAAGATCCTCAGAAATGTCAGAAAAAAGTATTTTTTAGAAGAATAAATCATGGAAATACTAGGGAAAAGGAGGGCCCTTGGTGGACTAGAAATTATGAGACACAGTTGAGCTGTGAAAGGCAGGTGGGATTGAGTTAAAGAGGAAGAAGCTATAGCCCACAATGTGCTTGGAGAAACTTTCTGTAAGAGGTGGGAGCAACTCTAGGAATAGTCTGTAGCTAACAGTTTTCGATGGACATGAAGTGAGTGGCAAGTGGGACACCTCAGAAGGAGAACCACTTGGGGCTCACCTCCACCTCCTTCCTGTCCCTCTCCTTCCTCAGAGGACTGCAGTGCTTTTATCCTAGAGGCTGGTGGTTCCTAAAAGGAATAGGGCACCACCACGCCCAGGTGACAGTTCATCGCAACTGGCAGCAGGCAGCAGTTAAGAAACACAGTAGCTAGCGGTGTAGAATGAATCATAGAAAGGAAAAGAAGAACAAATAAGTAGGTTAAAGTTTTTCTTTTAATTTCCAGAATTAAAGATCCTTTTTAGATGGAAGTGAAATATAAATAATACTCTAAAATACTGTAAATAATAATAAATAACACTTAGACACATCATTGTGAAATTTTAAAATCTCAACAACAAAGAAAGTAATATAAAACCTTCTAGAGGGTAAAGGCAGCCTGTCCTCATACGAACAATAATCAAATTGGTACCAGGGCATCAACAGAAACACTAGGTATAAGAAAACAACAGAATAATAGTTCATTCAAATGTAGACCACACTGACTTCATCAAATTAATAAAGGATGTCTTGCAAAAAGCCTCATCATAATGTAGAAAATTAGGGGAATTCCTATTAGCATGAAGAACAAGACAAGAATATTTAGTAGTATTATTGCTTTCCATATGGCACTGGAGATATCAGTCCTACATTTAAAATGAAGATACAAGGATTGTAAGACACTGAACAGAATTTTCATTGTTTACAGATGATGTTGAAAACTTGAAAGACTCAACAAACCAGATTTCAGGAAAGTTGCTAGACACAAGTTTTGGCCTACAAAAGCTGAGTTCCTCCACACAAGCCAAATTTAAGTAGATCACACAGTGCTGTTTTAGAAATGCAGCAGCAGGCTGGACGTGATGATACATACTTGCAGTGTCAGGTTACTTTAACTATTAAAAACATAAAAGAATAATTAAAAGTTAAAAATATAATCTTTGTAGTTTGGAAGCCTTGATATTAAAATGATATCAGTTAATCTAGAGGTTTGATAACCTTTTTTAGCTTTACAGAGATTTCTAAGATCTTGATGAAAATAATTCTTTTTTATTTTAAAGAGAATAAAAAAGAACAAAGCAAATCAGAACAGAACACTGCAAGTAACACAGGACTTTAAAACAAGACAACAGGAAATCAACAGTGGCTACCATAATGTCTGTTTTCTTCAAAATAGTTGTCCATACCTTCTGTGATTCTTATGTTTGCATGTAGTTTTAAGAATTATTTTGGGGCTGGGGATTTAACGCAGTGGTTTAATTGCTTGCCCGCTAAGTGCAAGGTCCTGAGTTCAATCCCCGGTACCAAAATAAATAAATTTTAAAAAATAAATAAATACAGTAAGCAACTGTGACAGACTGTGGTCTCTTTAAGGCTGTATCTTGTACCAGATTAAATGCTTCATTGTCATATGATGGATTAAATTAAAATGACTCCTAACAACTTATCAGTTTAATATATGTATAAATGTGCATTATTTTTTAAAAAAGAATTATTTTATCTCCATAAGCCAATTTTTAAAAAGAATAGCAAAGAGAAGTAGGTGTACTTTACCTATATCAAGACATGTTAAAAGGTTTCAGTATCAATTATAACAATTATAAATGCAAACCACTAGTCTAAGAAGAGAAAAATCAAGCAACAGATTAGAAGCAGGAGGTTCAAAAATAAGCGCTTCTATAGATGCAAGCACCAAACACAAGAAAGCCAGAGTCGTGAATCTGGGAGAAATGCACTGCTCAGGGACTCAGAGTCCCTGGGGGCTGAGGGCTGGGGGCTGGGGGCCCGGGGAGTCCATTGCAGGTCGCCTTTCTGATTTGCTAGGACTGGGGTGAACACAAACATTTGCAAGTTTCCAACCGCACTGTGCTAGATCATATCAGGAAAGCTGTCACTGTTTGGAAAAAATAAACTTCACATGACATGCAATGAGGGCATTTAATGAGGTTACAGACATTACACTGAGATGACAAAATGATCAAGCTAACAGAATAAAATGTGGGCATTGTTGGATAGATCATGCACCCCCATCCCCATAAAGATACACTGAATTCCCAGCCCTTCCTACTGGCAAATGTGATTTTATTTGGAAATAGAGTCTAGCCGGTGTAATCGAGATACAAGGAAGTCATGTGTCATTAGGGCAGTCCCTAACCCAATATGACTGGTGTCATTATGTGACAAGACAGGCAAGGATTGGAGCGCTGCATCTATAAGCAAAGGAACAAATGCCTGCTGGCAACACCTACAGCTAAGTCCAAGGCAGAGACAGAGCTCTCCCCAGAGACTTCAAGGGACGCAAGGCCCCATCAACACCCTGATTCACAGCCTCCAGACCTGTGAGAGGATGCACTGCTCTTATTGAGGCCACCCGTTTCATTACAGCCACGCCAGGAAACGAACACAGCTGGAGTGTATTCCTGTAATGTTCTAGAGAAGAGCTTCTTAAGCAAAACCTCAAAGGCGCAGAATTGAAGACAAAACCTTACGGATGTAACATCACAAAAATTAAGAGCTTTTGTTCACAAAGAAAAGGGTCTCAAGCAAAGTTACATGTCAAGTGTTGCTTTGGGTATTTATAAATGCACGACGTCTAGATCTAGTAGAGGGTTGTTTCCTAGAATGTACAGTCAGCACCTGAAAAACACCAGGGGGCCTGGGAATGTAAGAAGCTAAAAGTAAGGAAAAGCATCAGAGACAGAATGTGCATTAACTAAGGTTTCAAAAATAATAAATGAGAGCTGGGCATGCTGGCGCATGCCTGTAATACCAGCATTCTGGAAGGCTGAGTCAGGAGGATCATAAGCTTGAACCCAACCTGGAAAACAGCAACTCAGTGAGACTCTGTCTCAAAGTTTAAAAATAAAAATAGAAAGGCCAGGGTTGTAGTTCAGTGCAAAGGCCCCGGGTTCAATTCCCAGTACCATAAAGATAAAAAATAAATAAAATAATAATAATAAATTTTCTTATCTATTCATCATTCCTCTATTATTTTTCATGCATATTCAGAACTTGACAGAGTTCCTGGCCCTTTGGAAACAGTTCAGGAAAGCAGAGGTTCTCAGTGTACGGCCCCCAGGCAGAGCAGAAGTATCAGCCTCTCGAAGGTTTTGGTAGAAAAGCCATTGTTGGGGGCAGGGGGGGGTCACTCCAGTCCCAGCAGGTGGTCAGCCACCTGAGACTGGGCCCAGGCCCTGTGTTTAACAAGTCCTCTGGGTGGCACTGATGAGGCTCCAGCTGGAGACCCACCATCCTCCTGTGTGGATACAATGTTACCATGGACATGGAGTCCAAGTATCCTAGGATGCAACACTTGCTTTTACTGAGGATCTCAATTAAAGTTATCTGTTTTCAGTTTGGTATCTGTCATAATCAGTACTCTTTAAAGGGCTACCTTTATTAATATTTTAGAATAATGCACTGTGTTACTCAGCTTTCTATCACTAGCACAAACACTCGTGCAGAGTGTAGTGGTGCGTGTCTGTAATCCCAGCTCTCGGAGACCAAGGTAGGAGTGGTACAAGTTCAAGGCCAGCCCAGACTATGGAGCAAGACCCCATCTCAATAAACAATAGCAACAGGACTGGGGATTTAGCTCAGTGGCATAAGTGCCTGCCTCGCAAGGGCGAGGTCATGAGTTCAATCTCCAGTACCAAAAAAAAAAACAACCCAAAATATAAAAAAAAACCCACAGTGACAAAAACACAAATACCTGTGATAATCAACTCATTAAAAGAAAAAAGTTGGTTCTAGCTCCCAATTTTAGAGGCATCATCGGTCCATGATTGCTTGGCCCTGCTCTTTGGACCTACAGTGGCACACAATGGCAAGAGTGAAGCCACTCTCCTTATGTCTGGACAGTGAAAGAGGGAAAAAGACGGAACAGGGTCCACAGCGCTCAGCAGATGAAGGCCCAGTGAGACCTGCCGCCCCCCCCCAAAAGTCTGCCACCTCCCACTGAGGCAAGCTAGTGCTCAAGCCTTTAACCTGTGGCTCTTTGGGGCGATCCCATATCCAAATGGCAGCAGGGGCTTGTAAGATAAAAAATAAACAATATTTGAAAGAAAACAACGTGTCAAAAATAATTTCTGACTCTTCTTTTTTTTTTTAATGAGTATGGAGATCGAATTCACAACCTTGAACTTACCAAGCAAGTGCTTGAGCTGCTGAGCTAAACCCCTGGCCCCAATAATTTCAAAATAGTTAGACAATAGGATCTTGAATGTCTAACCACAAAATGATAAATGTCTGACTTGCTGGATGAACTAATTACCTGATTGGATCATTATACAATGCATGCATGTATCAAAATACCATATTGTACTCCATAAATAATTACTGTAAGCCAATTAAAAATAAATTTTAAAAACAAACAATAATGCATGATTTGTCTTTTTTTATTTTGTTCATAATGCTAGGTCTCTAGTTGTTTAACTCTTTATCCCTTAAGATCTAAGACGAAACCCTATCATGCCTCACCCTGAAACTTCACTGATGTGTGGTCCTGGACGTGTTTCACTTTGCCTTTATTCCCAGGACTTTCTATTCTTATTCCGCTGTTGCTCACACATTTTTTTCTCTATTTTTCCATTCATTTTTATTTCCACATTTAAAAGACATAAGTATGAAAATGTCTGTGGTCTTTTGTTCTACCATTTAGTAAAAGAAACAAAAATTAAGAACGATCCAATCTCAGTGAGAATGGTCCTGGGCAAAAGAAAACTAACAAAAAAACAGGAAGACAGGTGGTACATCTGAAAAGGAATCTATTTTAATTATTTAAAGGCAAGAAAACATTATAGAACATTTTGCTATTGTCCCGTGTAGGACACAATTGTTTCCTTGATGCGCCTCCTTGTGAGTTATGGCAATATGTTGGCCACTAGATTATTTTATGACCTCTTCAGGTAGCTTCTCTAGTTTTTAGCCCAGCCTTTGTCAAAAATTGAATTTCAAACAGAAACTGATGACAAAGATGCAATTAAGACTATTAAAGTGATCTCACACAATTTGGAAAGTTCTAGGTGCTCCAGAGAGCTGGGCTCAATGGCCGGTAGACCTCCTGCCTTTTCCAGGAGGAGCCAAGCCTGATTTCCCAGCCAGTGACTATAGAGACGGAACTTTAGGGCTCTCCTGCTCCCCACCGGGCCCTGTGGCTTGGAGTCCTCCTTAGGCGAGGCAGCTACTCCTAAAAGCATCCGAGGGAATCTGCTGGCTTCCACGCGCAGTGAGGTGTTTGGAACTCTGTATTACTACCCCCGTAATAGCAGCTTTCAGGCAGGGCTTTGCCCTGGGTGATTCCATTTGCAGTTTTGCACTATTTTAAGTAGAAACGCAAGGCAGGATGACTTGATGACTGTAGGTCCTGGTAGATAAGCACCAGATATTACCCATAACAGGCTCATTGAGAAAAACAACTCCGAGCTGCACAGCACCCTCATAAGGCACAGACTGATAAATACACAAATCATGCTGATAAAAATCACCTTTTATAAATGTATCAACTTAAATCAAGGACACACAAACTCCTGATGTAAAACCAGACCTGTGACTTTATGGGACTCTCCAGACCAACAGAAACTGCAACCCCCACCTAGATTATATCAAAGAAGGGAACCCCAATACTGGAGGGCAGGTGTCATCTCCTCAGACCACCTGCTACCTGTGTCATGAGATAAACAGGCCACAGATTCCTGCTCTCTGTCGCCCAGATTCGGCTCACCTGGATCTCCCTGCCTGGTGAAATGCCTGCCATTTGCATTCAGGTTCAAACCACTTCTGTGCTAGCAACAAGCCCTAGCGCTGGGGGCTCCTCCTCCAGGAAGTCTGGCCTGGGCTGTGACCTGTGTGATTCTTCCGGTCTCTGGTCTCTGTAGATTCTACCTTGGCTTTCAGCCCTGCCTCCCCAATCCTGCAGCGACTGTTAACCCTTTCTTAGCTATTTTGTGATTATTGGGAGAAGTGTGATATGTGATCTAAGGGTCACAGAAATTAGTAGCTAAGTTTGCAATAAAAGAAAAGTGTGGTTTCCCAGTTTACAGGTTACTGAGTGAACCTTGAATAGTCAGCCTCACAACACTGATGACACTGATGTAGCTTTCAATACATTCTGACACTGTGGAAGGACACATGTCTGATCTATGTTACGGGCATAAATCGCTTACGACAGTAACCAACTGCCCTACTGAGAGAAGGCTGCGTTTTGTGACCACCTCCAAATGATCAGGGTAAGAAAATAAGTTTGTTTTCATTATGACTTGCAAATATACACATCCATAAAAAGAGATCTACTTCTATCCTTCCTCCTCTTCCGGCCAGCCTTTGGCTGAGGCTGCCTTGGGCAAAACTCCAGAGTTTTTGCCTTTCACGCGCCACTTTCTATGCTGTCTTTCCAGAAACCCCTTTCTAAATGAGTCTGGATCCTTTCGCATATGAACGGTTTAAAGCACACATGGACTATGTTTCTGAAAAAAGCTCCCGAACTGCCCAATAATTGTCAGTGTGATCAAAGCGAAACCAGAGAGACATTATCCAGGAAAAGTGGGGGCAGCAGGACGGGAATCTTTAAAGCCCGGTTCTGGGTTCCCAGCTCTGAATTGAAACCATCTCACCTGGCTGCATTCTCTCACACAAGCTCAGTCCCATGATTTCCAACAGTTTGTGGATCTCTCAGTGCCACGAACCACCCAGCATGCTTCAGAGGGAGCTGCAGAAACACAGAGCCCCTCACCTCTCACTCGTCGGTGGTCATTTTCTATTCAGCTTATGCTACAAACAGAAAAATTATCACAATACTAAAAACTGCCATTTTTTAGTTATAGGGTCTTGCTGGGTGTCAGCTGAGGCCTCTGGACGATGGCAGGTGGGACAAGGAAAACCACTGTGTCCAGGGCCCAGCTCCTGCCCCACTGGGCAGGGCAACTCCAAGGAACCCGGCACCAGGAGGCTATAGGTAACAAACTTTCAATCTCCATTTTATTTTAAAATCTTTGGCACATACGTTTCCCAGCATACTCTTGAAACATTTAGGAAACCTAAGTGTGTATTAGTGCTTTCTCCTTCTTTACAAGAAGGCATAATGAGCTTTGCAAAGCTAATTATATTACTGCTTTAAAAAATAGATTAACATTGAATCCAGTGTCATAGACTCCAGCATCTTCAGGGTTTGACAGATGCTAGAAATCTGTGGCAGAGCTAGATCTAAGACAATTGATCAGTGCTATATTCTTGATAGGTCACCAACAAGCTAGGTTCACTTGTCACCTAGGACCAGTATTTGAATCTGAGTATTTTGAGTCTGAAATAGCATCCCCTAACCCACTCAGCACCATGGTTACCACCCACCCCAGTTTCTGGAATTCCTTGTTTTCATTATATCTTGAAGCACTCTCTCCAACAGCTTCTACTTTAGGAAGGAAAGAGGGAAAACAGGTGGAGGTAGATGGTGTGCTGAAAGGGTTAGAACGGCTGTGTTTTAATAGAAACAACAGCAACCCACAGCGGTGTTCTAATGGAGCCACTGAAGGCACAGGCAGCAGAGGCCAGGGGGAATAACGACCTCCGACCTCCGACCTCCACGCGGATTTACCTGCTCCCCTAAATTTGAACCACTTGTTACCAGCTCTGCTTATCCTCCTTTCAAAATGTGGTTTTATAATGCTTCTCAAACTTAAGCATGACCCAAAATCACCCAGAGTGTTTATGAAACCACAGATTCCTGGTCCACACCTACAAAGACTGTGATCAAGTGGGTGTAGAGATTTCTATAAGGTTTTCTAGAGATTCTGGTCCACAAACCACACTCTAGGGAGCCCTGGAAGAAGAAACATTGGAAATTGTTTAAAATGAAATGACTATTTAATGGACTGTTATGATTGGGTGTGTCTCCTAAAGTCTCAGATGCTAAAGGTTCAGCCCCCAGTCTGTGGTGCTATTTAGGAGGTGCTGGAACCTTTAAGAGGTGATGCTTAGTGGGGAGAACATTAAAACAGAGAGTAGGGACCCATCTCTCTTACTTCCTTTTTTTTTTTTTTTCAGCCACTATGATGTGAGCCGCTTCCTTCACCATGAATTCCCAGCAAAGCCTAAGAGCAATGGAACCAACTGATCATGGGCTGAAACTCCTAAAAGTGTGAATCAAAATGAACTTTTCCTCTTTTTAAATTGATCTAGCTCAGATATTTTGTCAAAGTCATGGAGAACTGACTAGCACACCACTCACCTAGTTCTTTCTATTCCTTCTTTCTCTTGCTCTCTCTTGAATAGTACCTTACATGTTTGCTTCCAGGCAATTGGAGAACAGGAACGAGGGAGGAGGAGACAGCATTACATTACATTCTGGAATGTTGCAGCTCATTAGCAATTTTTACTAGAGGGCAGGGAGAGTCCAGCTGAGACCAATCAACCCAACAACTGAAGTCAGGGACCAGTTCTTCGTGGGAAGCTTATTACTACCAGTGGCTTGTTCCAGAAAGATATTCTGTACAAAAATATTTTAAGGTTTCTTTCAAAAGCTCAAAACTGTTGACAAGCCAGAGAAAAGGCAAAACGTCTTCTTGTTTTTAAGAAATCATCATTTTCTCATATTGAACAAGAACTAGGAAAGGAAAATATGCTTTGAGGAAACTCAAACAACAAAACAATGAATCGATTGCAGGACTAGAGTGTCCCAGGCCTGATCATGGACAGGGACAGTTTTTGCACTGGCAAGTGTATGCCAGACAGGAAAAAGAACTCAATGATCACAAGAGAGAGTGCGGAAGAACATAAACCAAGCCTTAAAGAGGTGCAGGAGGTGTTGGGGTGCATTGTCCGGCAACCCGAGGGACCCTATCAGCTGGCATGAGCTAATGAGAACTTACAGTGAGGCTCCTTGAGAACTGTACTCTGCTTGGTGGCAGAAGACTGTGCTCCTCTCTGGGACAACCAAATCCAAGGACTGCAAGGGTAGAAAGGCTGGATCCCCTGTGATGGCTAATTTTGGTACACCCCTGTAACCAGATGTTTGGTCAAACATTTTGGATGTTATTCTGGGTGTTTGTGTGAGGTGTTTTTGTTTTGTTTGATGGATTTAAATTGGAGGGCTTTGAGTAAAACAGATTGTCTTAGTTACTTTTTTCTCGTTGCTGAGACAAAGTACGTGAATCCCAAAATGAAGGAAGGTTTATTTCTTACAGGTTGGAGGTTTCAGTCCATACTCAGCTGGCTCCAAGTAGCAGGGTGGCATGGCAGGTGGCCTTTCATGGCTGGCTGCAAACAACAGGGTGCAAACCTGCAAGGCAGAAAGACACACCTTCTTCCCCACCTTTACATTGTATATCAGCACTCACACCACCAATCCCAGTGCTAAACAATGAATCAATCACAAAATGCCAGATTTGGTCACATCCATAATTGGTTTGGGGGTTTGGGGGCCACTGACATAAACCATGACACAGATCATCCTCCACAACCAGTTGAAGGTCTTACTAGAACAGGATTCACCTTCCCCAGCAAGAGGGAATTCTGGAAACAGACTATTTTTGGACTTGAACTGAAATTCTTCCCCAAGTCTTCATACTGCCAGCCTACCCCCTCCAAATTTGAACTTGCCAGTCTCCCAGTTAAGTCAGTCAACCAATTCTTTAAAATAAATCAATCTCTGAACTCTCCCCTCTCCCATTCCTCTCTTCCATCCTCTCCCCTTCCCTCCCCTTCTCTCTCTTCTCTATGAGGGGCAAAGACTTTTGTCACAGCTACTCAGCTGCCCAGTCCTTCTACCCCATCCTGTATATTTAACTCCCTTCAAGTGTTCAGCCCAAAAATTCTCCTCGTAAACTTCCTGCGTACATATCTCTGTTTAGAACTGATGTCCTTAGAAACCCAACCTGTAAAAGGAGGTGTGGAGTTTGGACATGTGTGTGCACGCATGCACACACACACACACACACACACACACACACCCTCCCCACACTGACTAGGCAAGACTCCGAAACCTCATTTTCCGTGCCTTCAGAACCTCTCCATGCTGATGCACAGTGTGGTACACAAAGGGACTACTTAAATGCTGGCCATTTGCCGTTGGCTAACATAGTCAAGGCTGAGTCACCTCCTGACAATGATGCTTCTCCAGGGAGGCCACTTAATACAATCCCTTTCATAGTTGTCCCTGAAAGGGGATCGCTGAGTCTTTTTTTTAATATCCCAGGGCAAACATCTTCTCCACAAGGAAGCCCACCTCTTAGGACACTTCTCAACATGTTGAACTAAAAACCCAAGTCCACCTGTACAAGTATTAATTCAAGTGATCTGTCTATAGAATTCTCAGTTCATCTTCTCTTGCTCTAACTGTAACACAGACTGGATATTTTATAAAGAAAAAAATTATTTCTTATAGTTCTGGAAGCTGAGAAATCCAAGGTCCAAGGTGTATAGGTGCAGGGTGTCAGATGACAAAACTCAGCAGGCTTCCTCTTTATTTTTGCTTCCACATTTTATTAGTGCTTATTGGCTATCTATAGTGGTTTAATGGCTTGCATTCTGGCAGAGTTGCACATGCACACAATAGACTTTAATCATCTCTCCATCACCTTCCCTTGCCCCATCCTGTCCTCTAGTTTCACATTTTGGTGGAGGGGTGTGTGTGAGGATTGACAATAGGGGAATGAATATAAAGTTCATTACATACATTGAAATCCTTCTGTCTTCTTATAAAGCCATAAGGGCAATCAGGAGGGCCCTGCCCACATGACCTCCATAATCCTAATTAGTTCCCAATAGTTTTGCTTCCAAATACCACTGACATATGCTTTAGGAAATAAGTTTCAACATGAATTTTGGAAGGAACAAATGTCCAGACTAGGGCAATATGGAAACCCTTTCATATTGTAAGGTGTTTATCTTTCTAACTGCCCCTGTTCCTACATTTAGGACATGCTCTCTAGTTCTTATTCCTCCCTGATTACCCCACTATTTTGTCCAGAGACGAATACCAAGGGCTTACAAATTCACAGAACACTGGAGCAATACAGGCCCACTTATCTGGCCCACTTATCTGGTTTTTCCATCAAGAAACACATAGGGTGCTGGGATACTCAGCCCATGATCAGAGACCTGTGGTGATTATCCCTAGGTCTGTTTGTCCCTCTGCAAGTGCTCAGAGTCATGCAGCACAAAGGCTGCCCACCATCTGACCCTGGATACCTAACAAGGCACTGGAAAACATCAAACTTATAACAGCCTCATTCCCCTATTGACTTGATTCTCCCTCCCAAGATTGTGAGTGGAGACGTCCTGGGAGAAGGCAGGTGGAGCTGGATCGCATTCAGAGCTTCTGCTTCTGGGACTTGTTGGTCCTGGGAATCTTTCCCTGCAGGGGTTGGTAGCATGGTTTTCCCCCTCTTATGCAAGCAGCATAAGCAAACTTAGCTATACGGGGACTCTGTTTCACAGAATTTCCTTCTCTGTATGTTTTTAAGTTAGACTTGGCCAAAAGAAGAAAATATTGTACCACATATGGAAAGTGGAAGTACCCAGCAAGCCCCACTTCCTGCAGTTCCTCATGGTTCCATGCTGCAAGATGCATACACAGCACCAGCAGGTCCCTTCTGGTCCTTGCTCTGCCCTGCTGTCCAATCATAGTTTCCCATTTAGCTGCTGGTCCTGCAGGCTGACAGCAAGTGCAGCCCAGACAAGCAGCCACAGCCTTCCGTAGACTTCTTCCCAGCTTCTCTACACTGTTCCTCTCCAGCACTGGGTGCCTGGCTCCCTGGTGCTCCTCAAAGCCCCAGTCGTTCCACCCACACCTGTGATTCAGAAGATTCATGACTTTTCCTGGACCTCCCATGGCCCTCACTAGATGCTACTTCACCAACTCCCCTTATGATTGTGCAAGGTCTAGTTCCTACCATACCCTTTATTACATTGCCCCAAACAATTGTAATAAAAGTTTAGGATATTTACGATGACCTTGAAGGCACATTTTGCAAGAGGGCAGAATCTCTCTGAGGAAAGGCTGCCCTATGCTATCTCTCACAGTCTTCTCTAGTTTGCTCATTTGTAACCCAGATAACAGTAAGTCCCAAGATCTAGATGTAGGAAGAGAAAAGTTTTTCCTTGTAAAACTCATCCAATTTCTTCTGCCTAATAGCAGAGATTTCTTAATTCAGTGAACTATTGGCTCCTTCCCAGCCATTAACAAAGTCAGTACTTCGTGTTTTCACTTGTTTTCTTACCCTCCATGATCAGAACCAAGATAGGAGAGGGGGTCTTGCTTGGGCCAGTACCCCGCAAATGTCATCAAAGCTGTTTTTCATCTATCTTACCTCAATAAGGATAGGGATCACATCTGGCTTGGCTACCATGACACTCCAAGCACCCAGCACAGTGTGGTCATCCTCTCTCTCTCTCGTTCTCTCTCTCTCTCTCTCTCTCTCTCTCTCTCTCTATATATATATATATATATATATATATATATATGAATGAACATGTTTGGCCAAAAAGGCACCCAATTTTGTTTTCCCTCTTAATGATGACAGGTTGACAAACATTAGAGACAAAATGTTCCTTTTAGCCCACTGGAAATAAAAGCCATACCTTGTATCTGCCAGATTTTTTTTTTTCAAAGCTTCCCCTGCCAGAGAGCCCTGTGTGGGAGTTTTCTCCCAAAGCAGTAAATAATAATTTACTCCCACCCTCCATAGGCACACTGCATTTTATTGTCTAAATATAAATGGATAACCACAGGCTACTTCAGGGAGACCCACACTGTGGCTCTCCACCTTCCTTGCATGGACCCCAGTCCTCCTGCATCCTCCTTCAGAGATGGCCTCTACCGGACCAACCACCCACAATCCTAGGGCCAAAGAAGGACTGGTTCTACCAAGTGCCAACATGCTGTCACTTTATGTCATCTGGAAGATAACCATTCCTCAATATGAAGGGTTATATCTCAAGGGATTCCTTAGGGATACTCAAATTCCAAGTCTCCAGAAATGAGACAGAGCGGAAAATGAGCATTTCCCACGAGACAACACTATTACATAGTGATGGAAAAACTCCTGTGACTTTGGTGGCTGCTCCTCCCTGTCACCTCCTTTGTTTTTCAGACTTAGGCTTTGGAGGCTCCTCTTCAGGGATGCTTTCTACTGCCACCCCTCTACCCATATGAGGAAACATCATATGCATGCACTGTATTGTTTAGTTGTCACAACAAGTCCACAAATAGGACTAATTATCCCTGCTATATGGAAAAAACAGAAATCAAAGCTTCTAGACAACTTGTGCAAATTCACCCGCAAGTAAATAGTGAAGCCAAAACGAACAGCCACAGGGAGATAGAGAGGTTGGGAGTTTGAGAGGTGGGGAGTGAGGGAGGAAGGGAAGGAGAACTCTCAGGATCTCATGGCATTTGCAAGTGTGATTATTTGGGGGACATAGTTATTGGCTAGGACTGATGTCATAAAGTACCATGAATTAAGATGTCTTAAACAAAAGCAGTTTGCTTTGTTTTTGCCTCACAGTTCTGGAGGTTAAAGGCTTGAGATCAAGTTATGAGATCAAGTTATGACCTTGAGATCAAGGTCAGTTTCTTGTGGGGGCTGGAGGAAGAATCTGTACCATGTCTTGGTCACTTTCCTCTTCACTGGGATAAAATACCCAACACCTGTTAAAGGAGGAGAGGTTTATTTTGGTTCATGGTAATAGTGCCTGGTCAACAGGCTCCAAGGCAGAAACTGCATGGTGGAAGGATCTGGTGGCAAACAGCTGCTCACATCATGGCAGCCAGGAAGCAGACAGAAAGGAGGAGCCAGAGAAGGAGACACAACCTTCCTGGTCCCAGCCCCACTGACCTGCCTCTAATAAGGCCTCACCTCCTAACAGTGCGTTCACTGCTGAAGTCACTTGTAGATGAATCTGCTGATAAATACAGTGTCCTGTGACCTAATCACCTTCTAACAGCCTCAGCTCTGAGCACAAACATGCTTGGGGGTGGAAAGACACTGGATCTGAACCATAACCCATGTTTCTGCTCTGACTTCTTCTGCTCTTATTGTTTCCAGCAATCTTTGACTTCCTTGGCACGTGGAAGCATCAGTCAAGTCTCTGTCTCCTTCCCTCTGTCCAAATTTCCCCTTCTCATAAGGATCCACTCATACTGGATTAAGAGCCACAGTGATGAGTTCAGTTTAACTTGATCACATCTCCAAACACCCTATTTCTGAAACAGTTCACCTTCCAAACAGTGGAAATTAGGACTTCAACATAAGAACTCAAGCACAGCATATAAACAGAACTATTCTCAGAGCCACTCAGGAGGTAGACCCTCCTGCCCTACTTGTGCCAAGCAGCAGGGTCAGGGAAGACATACCAGCACCATCATAGGAGGCTGTAGCCTGCAGCCAGGGAAATGGAGCCCACAGGGTCACTGACCCCTCAGAGGAGAGGGAGAACTCTGCTCCCATGAAAGAAATGACGATACATGCCCAGAATGAGTTCTGTCCCTCCTTATCCACAGTCACCAGTGGAAGCCTACTAAGCACAGGAATCGTTTAGAAAAGGATAACCAGCCATTTAACAATAATAATAGATAATAACAGATCAAGGCAGGCAGGGTTTATTCTAGCACACAATGGTGTTTCTCAACAATTGAATAATCTGTTACCATAATTATATAACATACTTAGGGGGAGCAAATTTCTCAAAGGTTGCACTTGACCAAGTGCATTCCTCTTCCCACTTTTTCATCTTTCCCTGCTTCTCTTCACCATGTGACTTGAAATCACTTCCTCCAGAGGCAGAGTCACCTCCCCCATCTTCAGTTATTGTTGGGCAAAGCTCAACAACTTGCTTTACCCTGTGAAAACTGGGTGGCGGCGGTAAGCATTGGCTGTAGGGAACAGCACTTATTTCCACTCATTCTTCCTTATACTTCTGCCATGGATTTGAGAAGAGTCTTGATCTCGCCTGAGCACTGGTCCAAAGAAGATGAGAGACTTTCACAGAAAGCTTAGAGTCCTAGTCAAGTCAGATTAGCCAAACCCTAACTACTGCACAAACGTGTGTGAAAATAATTGTGGTATGCAGCCACTGGGTGCAGGGGTCACTGTCCTACAGTATTATGGTGGCAAGAGTTGGCTGAGGTAATGCAGAAAAGGCACTTGATAAACCAAACATTTGTCTTGGGCTTAAAACATGCCCACTCACACTGTTACACAACTACCTGCAAACTGTGGTCAGTGGGTAGCAGCAAAAATCTTCCTTAGTAATATTTTTTTAACTTTCTACAAGAACCCTAAAGCAAGCATCAGATCCAAAGCTAAAACATTAGAATTAGTCATGCAAAATTTAGGAACATTCCAAGATGCTAACTTTCAGAAATACCTTTTGAGTGTAAGATCCTAGACGATGACTAAAACAAGAAAAAATAAAAGGTATAGATATCGGAAGAAAAGAGACAAAAATCTCCTTATGATAATATAGTTGTTCATCGAAAAGACATCTCAACCAAAAGTAGACCCTGACAAAGTTGGGTGAAGATGGTTCGTTTTGGAGGTGATCCCAGGAAAGGGAACTTTAGGAGTAGGGGGAGGTGTGTCAAGGAAGGAGGAAAGCCACTTAGGTTATGTTGCTAAGGTTGATCTTGTGGGCAGTGGAGGCTCCACCCCACAAGGATCAAGTCAGTATGGATGCAGAAATCTCCCAGAGCTGTCTCTTGAAAGGACAGAAAGTGGGAGCATTTATCCTTTGACTTCTGATCCTGGTGGTCAAAGACTACTCCTGGAGGGCTATGACTCCCCAAAGATCTGGGTTGAACTTGTCCACGAGATGAAGGGTTGTCAAGGTTCTGCAGAAAGTCAGCAAGGAGGAATGATTTAAGAAGTGTTCTGGGGGTGGCGACCTGGCCCAGAGAAGTTTGTGGGGGGTTGGGAAAAGGAATTGAGGCAGTCAGAGCATAACCAAAAGCCTAGGCCACAGGAAGGCTCTGGGAACAGCCCTCAGGCAGCTGGGGAAACAGTGAAAGAAGAGGGTGTTTGGAAGGATAAAGGGGGCACAGGAGCCCCAGAAAAAGAGGAGGTCCATAAGACGGTCCTAACATCTCCTGTTGTCATCTCCGGTCGCCCTGAGGTCCAGGCATTTTTGAAAGATACTGCCACCCCCTGCCCTTCTGATTTCCATCCTACTCCACATCCCAGTGAGAGCTCAGACTGGTGCTGAAATGCAACCCTTTGAACACAGGTACCACAACATCAGAGGACCCCTCTAAAAACCCCAAATGGTGTCTGGGCTTGCTGAAAAAACTAACAGGAGTTCCTCCAGGCCAACAGAAACCAGCCGCAGGCAGTCCCAGGTGGAAACCAGTTCTTGCTCTGGGCGCCAGGCTCCTGCTTCTCATCAGCCTCCCCTAGAGAAAGGCCTGGGCAAAGTAGTCTGGCCTCCAGTCCTGCCTGGGGACAGCCTCTGGTTTGGTGACCTCAGAGTCGTTGCTGATTCTCTTTGGTTGTAACTTCCCAGTTGTGTTGTAAGAATAAGATTATCTGGATCCTCTCTATCCCACAGGGCATGTGCAAAAACACAAAGTCCCTGAGTGTGAAAGCGAAGTGCTCAGTGGGGAACCTCAATTTAGATACTGCATTGGCACCTTTTTCAAATCAAAACCACTGATCGATGTTCATCCTAAATTAGGTGACACTCTAGGCACTGTCGGGAGATTCAAGCTGCTGAGAACAACCCACCAGGAGTCTATCAACATTCCTCTTTCACCTGAACGACTACCCAGCTCTCACCCAATCTCTGCCCTTCTGTCCTTTCTTTTCTTTCACCCACATCCTCCTTTCTTCCCCTCAGTCTTTCTCTTTACCAGCTCTTACCTCTTGCCCTTCAGTTCTCTCCCCATTTCCTCATTCTGGAGGAGAGGTCATCTTTCCCTTTCTTGGTCTAGCATTTCCCCACTATTGTCGGCCAAGCCATACTTTTAACATTCAACTTGACTCAGACCAGGGACAACAAAGTTATTTTGTAATGGGTCAGATGATAAATATTTTAGGCTTTGCAGGCCACGTAGCCTCTGCCACAACTACTCAACTCTATCATTGTGTGAAAGACGGGCACTGGCAGTAATGCGAACACATAGGTGTGCCTGTGTTCCAATAAAACTTTATTTACAAACATGGGCAGGATTTAATTAACACACTTTTTGCAGGGACCACTTTCCAAGGAATCTTGCTAAGTAGAATTCAGTGGTCCGTATTTCTAACCAGCTCCTAAATAACACTTAGGTATTGCTGGTCTCAAGAATGAAGCCTTTGGTGACTTCTGTGACATGTACAACAGACTCAATTTGCCTTTCCAAATCTCTTCTCACTTTCCTCCTTTCCAGGCTGGAAAAGCCAAATGCATGCTTTCTTGATTTCCCTTGCTGCTAGGTGGCCATGAAAACCAGTTCACACCGATACAACAAGACCAAAATACAGGGGTTCCCTTCTCCCCTACCTAAATTCTCAATAACTTGAGGATTAACATAAAAGAATGGCATTTGAAGTCTTACATTTCATCTTTCTTATAATGGCTAATTAGAGAACATGGTTTGCTGTGAAAGAGACCTATTAGGTGAATCACAGAAAAGGGCAGATTTATGCATCCTGGGATGACTGGGACAGGTCTCTCCATCTGGGTGCAGAGGTGAGGGAAAACTTAGGAACCAAAGGGGCAGATGAGAACTGGAATCTACAAGTAGGCTCTCTCCCTAGAGGAAATCCGGCATTGCTGAGTTGAGCAAGCTCCGTTTATTCTCCCTCAATTGAGCAACCAGCTACATCATTCCACTTCCCCTGGGGCAAAGTAAATACAGGGGCAGAGAAAAGCTGGAAGTGAGTCACAATGAAGGAAGCCACCAAAAGAAGTGAGACAGACAGGTGGGATGGCCACCTTACCCTTTTCCAATGATGCAGAGCTTCTAGTCCTATTACTGTGTTGGAATTACCAATAAAAAGGTAGTAAAGAGAAGGTATGCAGTCTGACAGGGAGGTCTCACACTTCCTTCATGCAACAGCAAGCATCTTTTTCTCTTTTTTTTTTCTTTCATTCTTTCTTTATTTTCCCTTTGATCTCTTCCTGGGCACATGACTGTGCAGTTTTCATTTTTTCCTCAGAAGTGTCTGAACTGTATCAGAATGACTCCACAGGATCCGAAAACAATATTCATTAAACCTCAGTTTTTCTTACCTCAAAGACAAAATTCATCCCCTGTATTCTCTCCTAAATTCTATCCAGCCATATTTCTGCACAACCAACCAGAAGCTGTGAAAAATTTATTCATACATTCAACATATATTTAACAAGCATCTATTTTGTTCCGGGTAAAGTTCTAAGTGCTGAAGATGTAAGAGTGAGCACCAAAAATGAACATGCTTGCCCTACATAGCTCATGTGCCAGTGGGAAGAGAGAGACTAAAAATTATTGTCACAATAGAGAAGTTGTATTGTATGTCTGAAGGTGATGAATGTCATGGTAAAAGAAAAGTGAGGTGAGGACCACTAGGAAAGGGGAGCTTGTTGCACTTGTAAAGGAGAACAGCATGGGTCTGTTACCGGGCAGTTTTCTTAGAAATGGCTTGCCAATCAAAAATATTCTAGGTCCTTCCCACCTGGAACAAAAGTTGACGAGACAAGCCGAAAACAGTGCCTACAGTTTATTTGAAGAGTGTGCGGTAAATGGGTATGGAAGAAATCAGTTCTGCAGAGAGAACTTGAGCCGAACAAAGAGAAAAAGAGGGTAAAAGCAAAAATAAAAGTACACACACTATGTCTGAGAAACAGGGTGTGAGCTATGATGAGAACTCACACGTAACAGTGGCGTTCTGTGATAGCTGGCCTGCTTTTATGCCGTCCACATCTAGTGGAAGCACCCGCAAAGTTCTACATAAGGAGTCGTGGTGTTCCCGGGGTTCTTGTAATTAATAGGTCCCACTCGTTTTTCCAGCCAGTTTTGCCATGCCCTATCTCCTATATCAGGTCCCTATCTCCTATATCAGGTTCTACAGAGCAAGATTTGAAGAGGGGAATTAGTAATGCAGGTAAAGAAGACACAATCACTACAAAGCTTTGGGGTACAAGTGGGCGTGGCCTGTGCAGTGAGCAGGAGACTGGCTGGAGCAGAGTGAGCAAAAGGGAAGAGAGAATAGAGAACATCTTTATTTGACTTAGAGTTTTAAAGCCACTCCAGTTGCAGCTGGGAGAAGACAGTGATTTGGACCCAGTGATACAGTGCAGGGTACAAGGAGCTATTAAAGCTCAAATTTTCAAGGTAACAGCAACAAATTTTCTTAGAAGCTTGGTATGGGAAAAAAACACACAAGATTCCCATGGCCTTCATTACATTAAGATTAAATGATAATATTAAAAGATTTGATCCTGAGGACTTTAGGAATGTAGAATGAGGAGCTTGGTACTCACTCTATAACAAAACAATAAAGTGAAATGGCAAAAAAAAAAGATTCTTTAAAAAGATCATCTATGCAACCTTTATATTGTCCTAAGGCCACAGAGTAGATGAGGAAACATACATTCAAGAAAATCTGTTAAGTCTCAGCAATGCTAGCCAGGGTCAGTAGTAGCTGAGCCATAGGCAGAGGTTCCCTTTCCTCTAGTTTCATTCTGAGAGGAGCAGGAATCCAGTGTTTCCTGTGCCATCAACTTCAAGTTGAAAAACTAGTCTAGACCTGTGTGGTGGGAGCTCCAGCCTCCACGTGGCAGGCTGAGCATGCTGAGTCTCTGTCGTGTCTGCACTGGCTCACTCAGCAAGTGGAGGTTCCATGCTAGCACAAGGCAGCCCAGAAGACAAGATGCTACCTCCCCTCCCATTGCCTACTTGCAGAGCAATGGCTTCACTAAAAGAGAATAACTGATCCATTTTCCCCACTCAGGGTCCTGTGCAGGCCTGCAGAGATTCTTCCCAGGGAAAGCAACAGGCCCTAAGACCAGGAGCTCTACAGTACTGCCTGAGGGGACTGACTGTGCTTGGAACAGCATGTGGAAAATTCCATGCCTTATGGGTGTTGCTGAAAACCAGGAAACCTTGGTGAAGGGTAATTGGGAGAATGATGGTAGCTCTAAGATATTGGTAGCAACAGCATGAGTGAAGTGGCAGAGTGGCCAGAAATTTCACAGAAATTAACAGCATAGAAGACAGCCAAGAAGAGCCCTCTTGGGATCAGAGCTGGCCCCGGGGTCAAGAAGACTGTGCACATGCGTTAGTCTGCACGCACTCAGGAGTAATTGCAGTTGGAGATGGGCCAGTCTCGTAAGCATTCCCTGAGCTACACAGGGATTCGTCAACAAAGAGCATAAGTCTCATAGGCACAAAAGAGTTGAAATACAATCTGTGATGAAACACTGGCTAAATAATAAGCTACTCTGACCCAGGGGAACTCCCAGGAAATCAGGCTTAAAAATAAAACCATACACATCCCTGAAAGTCGGGATAAATGCTAGCAAGTCCAAGGCTGTGCCCTTTCAAGAGAGAACAAGGAAGGAGCTTCCAAGCCAGTCACTGGCTGAATGTGGAACCAAAACATAAATTCCCCGGACTGTGAGAGCAGCCTCCAATAAAAACGCACATTTCCCCCTCAAAAGTTGGGAGAAGGGTAAGACTCTAACAGACTAAGGGAATGTAAGCCCAACAGTTGACTGTCCATTGTGTTAATTTAAGGGTGACTTCTAAGTAGCAGACTAAAAATTACAAACAGGAGGAGAAAATTTGAGCACCAGAGGCTGCACACTGCAGGAGAAAGACTTCCACAAAGTTAGTTCACTCAATTCTCTAAATAAATAAACTACCAAGCAAATAGCGTCAACCCTGGGCAAAGGAGAGAGGCATCAATATCCAGAGTTGCTACAACTTTTCCCCCAAAACATCCATATCTCCAAAATAAAAAATTTAAAGACCAATGAGCAGGAAAGCATGACCTGAATATATAGGGGAAGGCAGTGAGAAATAGAAATTGCCTTTGAAAGGGCCCAGTGAAGAACATAGCACACAAAGACTTCAAAGTAGGTATTTATAAACATTTTCAGTCAACTACAGAAAGCTCTGAAGTGTGATTGAAAAGTAGTCTATTTTTAAATTTTTATTACAGTAAAAGATATATTATCATTAATCACCATTAAAGTACTTTGCTTGCTTCATATACATTTATCCCACCCTTCTTGTCACTTTCTGAAGCAGGTCTGGAAGTCCTTTTCCCTGCATATTGTTGGCTGTACAGTTGTGGCTGCCCCAATGTCAAAACTGATTCAAAACACTTACCTTTTATGGTCATTTGGAACATGGCACCAGATCCAGTGAATAAGGTAAATGAGGACACACTGAAATATTTTTACAAGTCTGCCTTTCTGTTGAATGGCACTCAACAGCTACATTCACTGAATTTTTGATCATCTCTCATAAAGACACTGAGGAAAGAGAGCTCCCAGAACTGCCTCAGAATGTGACAGGTACCATGGGACAGGTGATTTCAAAACAAAAGAAATATTTTGAGGGTAAGTACCAATGTTTCTCCACTGTAATAAATTTTTAAATTTTAAATATTTACCATATTTTTATCACCCTGTATATCTAAATAACAGAAATTATAATGACAATGCCTTATTAAATATATAACATGAACAAAGAAATAGAAATTTTAAAATGTATCAAGTGGAAATTATTGTAGGAAAAAAACATAACACCTCAAAGGAAAAACTCACTACAAGGGTTTACAAAATAAAGACTCTATGAACTCTTAAAGATAGATCAATAGGCACTATGCAACTTGGAGAACAGGCAAGTAAAAAACTTTAAAAAGATGAATAGAGTCTTGGAAAAATGTAGAATATAATTAAGTCCAACTACAAATGTGTAATGTAAGAGTATCAGAAGGAAACAAAAAAGAGAAAAAAAATTCAAAGAAATGGATGACTATTTTCCAAATTTGGTGAAAGACATTAATCTACATATCCCCAAGAAGTTCCATAAATTATATGAGGGAGGAACATTAAGAGAACTATATCTCTACACAAAACTATAGTCAAAATGTTGAGCAGCAAATTTAAAATCCCAAAGGTAGTAAGAGAAAACTGGCTCATCACATACAAAGAAATGTCAATAATATTAGCAGCCACATTATCAGAAACAATGAAGACCAGAAGGCGGCAGGATGATATTCAAGGCACTAAAAGTAAAAAAACTGCCAGCCAAGAATCCTGTGTCCAGCAAAATTATTTTCAAAAATAAAGACTAAGCAAGTGCTGCAAAATAAAATGAAAACCCACACAATGGGTGTAAGAACAATTCATATATTTGATGAGGGACAATAAAGAAAGAATAACAAAAGACAACCCAACTAAAATATAGGCAAAGATTTGAAGACATTTCTCCAAAGAAGATATACAATTGGCCAGTGAGCACACATAAAGATGCCCATTGTTAGTAATTAAAGAAGTGTAAATTAAAAGTATGCCACTTCACACAAGCTGGCTACAATAAAAGGGACTGGTAATGACAAGTATTGTAAGATAAAAAAACTTGGAATAGTGTACACCATTGGTGGGAATATAAAACTGGATGCAGCCCTTTGGAAACGGTTTCACAGTTCCTCAAAACGTTAAATATAATGTAACCATATTCCCGAGAAATTTCACTTCAGTTAAGTACTGAAGAGAAATGAAAACATATATCCACACAAAAACTTGTATGTGAATATTCATAGCAGAATTATTTCTAATAACTAAAACAACAGAAACAACCCAAATGTACAGCCACTGATCAATGGATAAACAAAATATTTTATTTTGAGAAGTACACTCATTATATGAAGTACATTCATATAAGAGTATATCACGAAGTATATAATATCATTAAGTATAGAAAAAGATTGAAGTAGTATAATATATGCTATGACAGGGATAAAACACGCTAAGTGAAAGAAGCCAGCCATGAAATAACCTCATATTGCATGGGTTGATATGAAATGTCTAGAACATGAAAATCTGTAGTGACAGAAAGTAGATTAGATGGGGGTGGTGGGAGGAATTGGGGGAATGAGGAGTGACTGCTACTGGACATGGAGTTTCGTTAGGGAGTGAGGAGTGTGTTCTAAATTTACATCGTGTTGATAGTTGTGCAACTGCGTAAATATGCTGAAAATTGCTGAATTGTGCATGTTAAGTGGTAAAATTATCATCACATCTATTATATCTCAATAAGGATGTTTTCAAAGGTTCACATTAAGATACCCCGATAATTAAGCACACAGACATTTAAAAGTAAAATGCTAATGTAGCAATGTCCCAAATTTGAACATAAATTTACTTTCTTTGCATATTAATTACTCCTGACTTCCCTACTGAAATCAGCTCCCCTTTCCAACTGCCCATAGAGCCTCCTACCTGGACTTCCTGTTAGCCTGTCATGCTCACAAATTTTTCCTAATCTAGTCTTCCACTTAGGTGCCCCTCACTGATGATAGGTCCATTTCCATAACCTTCTAGGTTGGAAAATTCAATATTAACTCCAGTCCCTATACCT
Source organism: Hydrochoerus hydrochaeris (assembly GCA_004027455.1). Taxonomy (NCBI): domain Eukaryota; kingdom Metazoa; phylum Chordata; class Mammalia; order Rodentia; family Hydrochaeridae; genus Hydrochoerus; species Hydrochoerus hydrochaeris. The sequence continues at coordinate 73,502 of PVLA01005296.1, read as the reverse complement.
TCCTTCTTCATGAAGGCAGGTGTTGTAGTTAGGGGTTGTGCAAAGAACAATTCAGAGTCAGGACATGGAGTTTATAATATTATTTTAGGATGGTCACACAGAGTTAACAAAAGAAAATGCAGGAAATCTATCTACATCACTAAAGACATAGAATATTTAGCCAAGGGCCTGAATCCCACAGCAATATCCCACATGAGTCCAAATGAAGACCCAGTGCTCATGACAATGCCTCCCATGAGTCCAGCTGGAGGTCTAGAGCCCACAACAAGGACTCACACCAGTCTCTTTTACAGATCTGTGGTGGGAAGGCCCAAAGGTGGAAACTAGAAAGTTTATGCCAGCAGGGTGAAGGAGCTGTGCTGGTAGGTTGAGGGTTCTATGCTGGAGCCAAGCAGTCACACTCACAACAAAGACCAGGGCTGCCCTGAAAAGGACCACAGCCATCCTCAGTGACACGGAGGCCCCAAGCTCCTCTAATGACAAGCACGGTCAAGTACATGCCAGGAAGCCAGTGTGATGAGTTCATCCTGGAGACCAAACGGCACATGTCTTCCCTTCTGGAGCCAGGAAGCAATGCTCTATGTGAGGACCAGGGCTCCTCCAGCAACTCATAGGAGAACCACAATGCCTCAACACCTCAATGCCTTAATGCAACTAACGTAACAGCTTCTCCTTCTCCATGTCTCCATTTATGCTGGCAACTTTGCTCAGGTGAAATATCTACGTTTAGCACCCTGCTGATGTAATCCAGCTGGCATTAAGTTGACCACCAGTTTGTAATTCATAACAACAGGTAACTCCACTCTTCCAGAGGTGGCCCACTCCCCACTCCCCTCCCTGCCCATTTCTGCTGCTGTGTCAGTTCAGACTCTTCATTTTGTTCCCAAATTAATGATGAACTTTAACTTCTCCTGCCAGTTTGCATTTACATCAGGTTTACAGTTTCAGAAAGAACCTTGCTTGTGTCATCCCAAGACTCAACAACTGTTCTAGTCTAATCAGTCATCTATAATTTTTTAAAAAGCTGAGCATATGGGCCATCTTAGTTACTTTTCTTGTTGCTGAGACTAATACCTGAAAGGTTTATTTAGCTCACTGTTTGTAAAGGTTTCAGTTCATAATTAGCTGGCTCCAAGGATGTGGCACATGGCAAAGGAGTAATCATTCATGGTGACAGAAGACAGCTGCTATGGTTTCTATCTAGATGCACCCCCAAAGCCTCATGTGGTTCTGGGGACAGGTTTCTAGAGTTTGTGGTTGATTCATGGTCCAATGCTTGGGACTATGGGTGTGAGTGCTACACCCACCCTAGGATGGGTAGTCTACAAACAATATATATGACAGAGTCTTTTTTCCTCTCTCCTCCATTTTTTCTCTTGCTGCTTTTGCTGTTTTCTGCTGTCATGAACTGTTGCCCTCTGCCATGTGCCACTCAGCCTTGGAGTCAGCCAAGTACAGATGGAAACTTCCACAAACTGTGAAGTAAATAAACCTTTCCCGCATTAATTTTGGGAGTTGGTTAGTTTGTCTCAGCAATGAGAGAAAAGTAACCAAGAAAACAGCAAAAACAGTAAGAGCAAAAAGGAGAAAAGCTTTTGTCTGCAATTTTTATCTTATCCAGAGTGCTGGGATTAGGACAGTGTCAGTCCAATTCAAGTACTGATCCAGCAATTGCCCAGTCTTGATTCCAGCATCCCTTAATCCCAGAATTGCACTACAAATCAATCACACACTCTAGATTAAAGAAAAATCCTCCAAAAAGCCTGTCCCCCATGACTGGATGAAGCTTTGGGAGGACATCTAGACACAAACCATAGCAGAGGCACACATCTGTAATCTCAGCACTTGTGTGGCTAAAGCAGGAGACTGTCACAAGTTCAAGGCCAGCCTGGGCTACATACTAATTTCAAGACCAGCCTTACCTATGTAGCAAGACCCTGTCTCAAACAAACAAACATGCAAACATACACTGGATAACTTACAGGCAATTGCAGTTTATTTCTCACACTTCTGGTTGCTGAAAAGCCCAAGATAAGTGCAGATTCAGTGTCTGGTATGGATCCATTTTCAGATATGTAAATGGATTCTCCTCACTGTGTCCTCGGGTGGTGGCAGGGACAAGCTAACTCTCTATGGTCTCTTTCATAAGGGCACTAATCCCAACCATGAGGGCTCTACATTCAGGACCTCATCTCTTCCCAAAAATCCCTCCTCCAAATTCTGTCACCTTGAGGGTTGGGATTTCAGCCTATGAATTTGTATAGCGCACAAACATTCAGAACATAGCAACTATTAGTGGCTCCCTCGCTTATTAAGTAACATCCAAATTTCATCTGAAAATTCAGGACTTTCTACCATTATTTTTCCCCTTCCACACTATCTTTGCCCTAATTATCCCCTCATACTGTTGTACATTTAAGCACATTTTTTGAGTTTCTCTAAACATTTCCACTTCCTTGCTTTAGCTCATGTTTTCCCATGTCACCTTACATATCATTTCTCCTTGACCGCAGATATCTGTATCCATAAAATGACTTACAAACTGGAAGTGACATTCCCCAAGTTTTCCATACACAGCACACTCAATATAAACCACTCATGACACAGACTACCGTCTATCAGATATTAAAACTTAATCCATTTATATATTTTATTACAACTTCATGCCACCCCTGTTTCTTCAATACACATTTAATGTTTACTATGAGGTTCTTGAGATTTAACTCATGCCCAATCTGTAATTCTCAGATATTCTAACAAAATATCAGGTAGTAGTGTAGCAGATGCCAGATAAATTTTCATGTAAACAAGGAGAGACTTAAAACAGCTGGCATGCCTCCTGGCCTTAAGGAGCTTACAGTCTCATGTGGAATTTGGACAGATATTATTCTGATGCAAAGAGTGTGAAGGAAGTGGAGCAATAAACATGACCCACAAAAGCTATGAAACATGCAGGTGACATTCAACAACCTCAGAAAATTAGAAAAGGCTACTTATTTAAGTGGGGCTTTGTTGTAGTCAGGGGTTGCAAGGAGAACAATTACAAACAGAACACAGAATTTATATTTTATGATGGTAACCCAGAGTTAAATAAAAGAAAGTGCAGGAAATCTGTCCAAATACTAAAGACCTAGAACATCCAGCCGAGAGCCTGGATCCCACAGCACTGTCCTGCATGAGTCCAGCTGAAGACCTAGAGTGGATGGCAATGCCTCCCACGAGTCCAATTGGAGGTCTAGAGCCCACAACAAGGACTCATCCAAGTCTGCTTTACAGCTCTGCATAGGAAAGGCTCAAAGGTCAGCGGTGGGAGCCAAAAAGTCTAAGCCAGCTGGGTGAAGGATCTGTGCCAGCAGGTTGAGGGTACTGCAGTGGAGCCAAGAAGTGACACTCAAAATAATGATGAGGGCTCCCTGACAAGTACCACAGTCATTCTCAGCAGCAATGACATCCTGAGCTCCTCTGACAGTGAGAACAGTTGAGTACATATCAGGAAGCCAGCATGATAAACTTCTGGGGATTAAACAGAACACACCTTCCTCTCTAGAGCCAGAAAGTGATGCTCAAAGTAAGAACCAGAGCTCCCCAAAAGTGAAATGCAGCCACTCTCAGCAACAAGGTCCCAAGCCCCTCTGATGATAACAGCTGAGTTCATATAAGGGGAGCCAGCATGACAAGTTCCTCCAGCAGAAACAGCAGCTCCAAACAGCACTTATGAGAACCCACAATGCTACACACTCTTCCACTCCACATCTCCTTTTATGCCAGCAACTTCCCTCGAGGGGGCCATCTACACTCAGCACCATGCTGGTTTAATTCAGCTGGTGTTAAGTTGACCACCATAACAGGTTTTACAAGAGAGTTTGGGATAAGGAACATTCCAAGTGGAAGCAATAGCTTCAGAAAGTACCCAGGAAGAAAAATGTCAATGTATTTGCAAAGAGGTGAACTGTGGGGTATGACTGAGGAGCAGGGTCTGTGCTCAGTGGATGGGGGAAGGGTGCTGGAACTAGAGATAAACCTTTGACTCTATGGTATTTACACATTTGATTTTTTTATGTGTGATGGTATGAACAGCTATTTTGAAGAAAACAAGACATTATGGCAGCCATGACTGATTTAATATCATCATGCTTTGAAGTCCTACCATGCTTTTGTTCTTCTATTACCATTGGTTCTGTCATGTTGTGCCTTACTGGATTTTAATATGTGGGATAGTATAGACAAATTTTTTATGGAAAATGAGATATTATAGTAGCCATTGTTCATTTTCTGTTATTTGGTGCAGAATGCCCTGTGATACTTTCATTCTCTTGAATGGTTTTACACTATTTTGTTATGTTTGATATTGTTGTATGTAAAGCTATGCTCAACTGTTTCAAAGAAAGAGACATTATGATAGCCACTGTTAATATCTGGTTGTTTTGTTGTGAAGTGCTGTGTTGCTTACATTGTTCTGTTCTGATCTGCTTTGTTCTGTCTTTTGTTTTATTCTCTTTAAAATTTTAAAAAAAATTTTTAAAAATTAAAAAAAAAGATAAACCTTTCAAAGTGGGACAACCTAAAGGAGGCTGAAATTTAATTTAGTTCTCAATTTCAGAAATTTTCAGTCCAGGGTTGGCTGGTTCCAAGGCAGGAATGCCATGACAGAAGGGCACGGGGAAGCAAAGCCACTGAGTTCGTGGCAGCTGAGAAGCAGAGCTGTAGAGAGCAGTGCCAGAGAAGATGAGGGGGTGGACCAGTTAGAGGTGCCAAGCCCACACCTCCATAGGCCAACCGGACACACCCAGAAGTGAGCACCACCAATGCCCAGGGCAGATCCCAAAGCCAGTACAAAATGACACTCCCCCACCAGTACCGATGGAAACGAGTCACAGAGGAAGAGAATGTAACCTTTACACTGCACACGGAACAGGCCTGAAGATACTCAATTGAGCAATGAAAAAGCACAAGGGTTAAAATAGCCTGAAGGGAACTTTCTGTGAAGCAAAGAAATTGGTGAATAATCAATGGATATTCAATGAAAATCAATGAATAATCAGTTTCTCATTTACCTGATTTGTTAATTTAGGTATTTAGCTTTGAATGCTTCAAAAAATGAAAGAAGCTAGTTAGTAATTTTAAAAGGGATATCTAACAGTTCAGCTCACTTAAAAAAAAAAACTTTTAAAAACCTTTGTTTCCTTAGAGGATGTATAAGTTAAGCAAGACTCCTGGGTAAGTTTCTGTTGGATAATGTTTATTTTGGTACCTTGAAAGCTTGGGGGTTGTTTAGAAATTCAATTACAACTTGCCTTTAAACAAAACCACCCTTGGGAATGGTAGGTTCAAGCTGATCTCAATATATTAGCTTGACATTATGAGGCAGTTATGCTGCAGGTTTAGAGAGCTGATTAAATCTGAAAGTGAATACAGAACCGGCGCCAAAAGCATATACTTTGTTTAATTGGCTCCTTCGGTTAGAGAGACAAAAAAAGGAGCAACATAAATGGAGGCTATTTTTATTGTCATTACAGGGAGATCTCTTCTGTGTCAAATGGAAAAATCTAGCATTGGCACCCAGGGCATTTCTTCAGGAATGCAGATATACACAGAAAACACACACTGGCAGTCAGGGCTGAAGCTCCAAACCACAAATAAACCAGTGTGGGCAGAAAGCAAGGCTGCATGCGGACAAAGTGCTCAATCCACACCTCGGCTCGTGGGGCTGAGGATGTAGCTCAGTTGTAGAACCCACGCTTGGTGTGTGGGAAGACCTCAGTTCCCTCGGTCCCTCAGACCAAAAGAAAAGTTAAACGCCTTCAACTGTGGTAGCAATGAGTCATTGCATAGGCATCAAGGCCTATGCACTTTTTAACTGAATTCAGCTTGTAACTCCTATGGCAAAGACATTCACTGCTTGTTGATAATAATCAAACTCTTTTCCACATGTCTCAGCCTCCCTGGTAATTCACGGAAGGACAGGGCAATGGAAAACAGAAATGATGGGCATCAGTTATGAGCACTTGGTGGCTAGTGTGACGCCTCTATGCTCCCTGATCCTCTTTGAAGCTATCTGTGTTGAAGGCAAAGCACCTGTCCACTGCGGGTCCTGAGTAACACACAAGGATTAGTCATGTCAAGCCACTGACATATCCTGGGTTATTTATACCATAGCATAATCTAAGCTTATCTTACTAACTTACCCCCAGTAGTTACTTCTTCTGTTGTTTTAGAGCCCCTCATTTTTAGCTAGGCACATAGTTACCCAGAATAAAGAATATTTGTCAGCCTCCCTGGTGGCTGACAGAAGTGATATGCTTACATTTCAGCCAGTAGAAACATTGCCTCTTGCCTAAGAAGCGGCAGGGATATGCCTTTTTCTTACTGTCCCTATCCTGTAACCCAGAATGTAGATGCTGCCATCTTAGACAAGAGGCCAAGACCAAGAATAGAGGAGCAGCGTGATAGGAGGCACCAGAGTCCCTAATACCACAGGGCACCACCCTTCCTACTGTGGACAGCCAAAGTTTCTTGTGAACAAGAAATAAATTTCTATCTGGTACAAGTCATTATCATTTTCTGAATCTCCAGTCTATTCAGATACGTGACCAACTTGGCCAAATGAATATGTGGGGAATTGTCTGGCTTTCTCACTTCTTTTGGAAATGTCTAGGGTTAAGGGCTCGATAAAATCAGAATTTGCACCAGGAATTTTTTTCAGCAAAGCAGATAGATACATCACTGAGATTGCTTAGGAGAATGTGACAAATTTGCAAGCAACGAGATCTGGAAGAAGCAGGGGACAGTTAAGGCTACATATGTGGTTAGCCACAGAGAAGTATCTGATTTACTTAGAAAGTCAGTCCCACATAGGGTAAAGAGGCCATAATTGGTAATAACTAGAAGCTCCAGATGCTCAACTTATGATGGTATTGTACCCTGATAAGTTCTTTGCAAGTTGAAGATATTGTGTGCCAAAACTGTGTTGAATGCAGTTAACCAACTCAGCAGCACAGCTTAGCAACAGTACACTAAGCGACAGCAGGGCACGGTAGGATACCATGATCATGTGAACACTGGAGGCTGGGACTGACTGTCTTGGCCCAGCACTAGGAAAGAGTATTATATTTAACTATCACTCACTCATAAAGGATCAAAATTTAAAATTCAAAGTAAAGTTTCTATAGAGTGTGTGTTGCGTTTGCATCATGGTAAAGTTGGGAAATCTTAAGTAATATCGTTGTTAGTCCAAGACTATCTGTATTTCTCTTCCTTTGCTTGACCCTAAGATAAACTCCTGGCAAGAAAGCACTTCCTCACTTTGATTTGTCTTTATATTTTTAAATTTCCCACTTGGCAGATTTCTTCTCCTCATTTTTCAGTGAAATTCATAGCCACTTATTGTCGAGGATTTCATCCATTCCTCACATTTTTCTCTTCAAAAAAAGTCCTTTGGGAAGGTTTCAGTGACGTGAATTTTCCTGATTTTGTGTGACTTTTACTGTCATTCCCATGGTGGGATACTGAGCACTATCTATGGCTATAGAATAGAATGACCCCAGTATCTAGTGAGTGACTGCTAGGGTAAAGCTCCATGAAAACAGGATTTTTATCTGTGTGTCTCTAGTACATAGAAAAGGACCTTGCAAATAATAGGAACTCTGTAAATACTTGCTGAATTGAACTGAATATCTAATAACTCCCCTGTATAACCCATCATCATCCCACCATTTATCCCTGAGTTTTACCAACTTAGGTATGTTCAATGTACAGTAAAATCTTGAGTAACCAACTGCCTGAGTGTAGGCAAAAAAACAAATATTAAGCCAAAATAAACTAATAGACATCTCTTTTGTAAATTTCTTATATGGAAAATTTCAAGTGATGGAAAATGAAACTACCAGTTTATTATAAAGTATAAAGCTTTGAAAATAAGGCATTTCTAAGTCTACCTGTAATGATGCTACAATAAAAACCACCTTCCAAATTTCAGTAAACATTGATTCTCATGTTCATGTATCTGCATGTCAGCGATTCTGGCTAATCTGAATCCAGCTCAGCTCCTGCTTCCAAGCCACAGGCCAGGTCTACATCTGCTCTATGTGTCTCCACATTTTCCTTTTTCCAGTAGTTACTTATGGGGAATTTTTCTCAAGACAAAAAACAGAAGCACAGGCAAGCAAGTCCAACTGTACAGGCATATTTCAAGCCTGTTTGTGTCCAATCCATTAACAGTCCATTGGCCAAAGAAAGTCACACAATGATGCTTAAAGCCAAGCGGTGAGAGTACACTGTTGTTGGCCATGACATCACAGCAAGGGAGTCGGGATGTAAAACAGGAATGACTCGCTCGGGAACACTAGGTTTAGACAATATGAAATAACCATTTTCCAGTATCACTAACTCTATGAAACACTATGCATAAGTGCAAGAAAGTGACATAGAGATGAAGTCCCCTAAACTTAACTTTCTGAATGAGCATTCTGCTTAATAAAGGAGAAAGAGCTGTGTGTTGAGTTCACATCCTCTTCTAATATAATATGTCCCAGATCTCAGTTCCAACTCTATCCTGAACCAAAGAACTTAACTCTGCTCCTCAGGAAAGCTTCTCACCAGAACAACTCCCCAGATCAATGATAGTTGTCTTGGTCACTTGACTCATTACTGGGACAAAATACCCAACAATTTCAACTTAAAGAAGGAGAGGCGTATTTTGGCTCACATTTGAGAAGATTCACTTCATGGTTAGCAGGCTTAAAAGCAAAATATCATGGAGAAAGTTCTAGGTGGAAGAAAGCTGCTCATGTCATCGTGGCTGGGAAACAAAAAGAGAAGAAAAGGGCTGGAGAGAGACACGTCCTTCCAAGTCATCCCCCAGTGATGTCCCTTCCAAACAGGCATCACAAGCATCACTCTTAGCTATAGCACCACATGACCCACTCGCCTTTCTAAAGGCCTACATCTGAGCGTCTGAGGCTCTTGGGGGACACAGAGTTAGAAACCATGGCAGTATCAGGCAAAGAAATTCAGATATTGTATTTGATATACTACCTTGTTTGAGATGATAGTTTCATGATAGATAAACCACTAACTGGCCTAATTATTTAAATACAACATAACCAAAAATAACACATTTTTTTCATTGATTTTTATCAGATAATATAACAGGAAATATAAAAACAACAATTCTATCAAATTTATTCAATAACTTCTTTGTATGATATACCTTACAATATTTAATATCCAAGGCAACATTACAGTCTGAACAGTAGCAGCTGGTATCTTTCTGAATTCTGTTTGCATTATTGTCATCCTTGAAACAACACATTTTACTTTGTCATGCTGGACTTTCCTTTTTTTTCTGTAGGTGGCATAATTTCAATAAAACATTTAACCACTAAACATAATGATGAAGGTGTCGATGATGGATGTCTTTGCTGGTGTTTCATTATCCTGTATTTTTCAATTATTTGGTCTACTAGATCTAATCTAAATTGTAAATGAGTTTTTGAAACCACTTGTTTTGAATAAATAACGAATGAGTTCCATATTATTTGGTCCAGAAGGTACAGAAATATTTTATTATAACATGTTTTCCTCACTTCTTGGTTGTTGGTCAACTATGTCAACACCATCCATGGAATTTTTATAATCATTGACCACTATTAGAATTTTTAAAGTTTCATTTCTTTCTTAAAGCTCTACCATTTCTGTTGATAATAAGGAGATGCCTGCTTTATCTCTCCGTTTCACAACACAGATTTTTTCCTCCCTGATATCCTAACATTTCTCCCTTTTTTAGTTTTTTCTTTTGCAGATCTTTTGGCACTTCAGTGCCCCAAACGTGTCCATTTTGTATTGTAAAAGAATATCACTGATTTTTTGAGATGTATAAAAATGGCATCAAATGTACTTACAATAAGAGTTTTTATAGATTTTAGCAAGACTTATAGGTCATTTTGCACAAACACACATGAATTAGTAAACTAGAGTAGAACAAGAACTTACTATTAGATTTCACTAGAAACAAATATTAAAGGCAAATATAACATTCTAAATAAAAAAGTATGGAAAGGTAGTCAATACAGAACAAATAGATATACATGTTTATCTCCTATAAACAAGAAATGACAGGTTGAAATGACATCTACCCAAGTAATGCTCAAGATAGTTATTATGTAAACAAATGCACTGCCTGAGTGATGCTCAGGGTAAACTGTCAAGTGGTTAAGAAAAAAGCATTGTGATGGGGCTAGTGATATAGATTAAGTAGTGGTGTATTTGTCTAACATGCATAAGGCCTAGAGTTTGATCCTCAGCATCACAAAAAAGAAAAAACTTCCTTGAACACCACAAGAAAAGATTCAAGAGTTATGTAGGCTTGAGTAACATCAGAGGCTCATAAGTAATGTAGCTGGATACAAAGTCAACACTCAAAAATCAATAGCATTCCTGCACACAAACAACAATTGGAGGGGCAACAATTCATGGTAGCAGAAGACAGCAAAAGCAACAAGAGTTAAAGGGGGAAGAGTGAGCCTCTTTTCCTTGCTTATATTGTAAGCACATTACCCACCTCCCAAGGCAGGTGTAGCTCTCCCATCATCTCGGTGCCCTTCTCTTGCTCATACTCAGGATGTTTACAAAGTGAGGACCCTGCCCAACCACAAAACAATTACAGGCCAGTCTCCCTAATGAATATAGCTGCAAAAACCCTCAATAAAATACTAGAAGATTATACATCATGATCAAGTAGGATTCATCCCAGGGATGCAGGAGTGGTTCAACATATGCAAATCAATAAACATACTACACCATATCAACAGAGCCAAAGACAAGAATTGCATGATCATCTCACTAGATGCAGAAAAACCTTCTGACAAAATCCAGCACTCTTTCTTGATAAAAACCCAACAGAAAATTGGAATAGATGATCTTTACCTCAATCTGATAAAAGCCATATGTGATAAACCAACAGCCAACATCTTACCAAATGGACAAAAACTGAAAACTTTCAACCTAAAATGAGGAACCAGACAAGGATGTCCACTATCACCATTCCTATTCAAGATAGTTCTGAAAACATTAGCCAGAGCAACTGGATGAGAGAGAGAGAGAGAGATAAAAGGAACAAGGATAGGAAAAGAAGTTAAATTGTCATTATTTGCAGATGACCTGATACTCTGCATAGAAGACCCCCAAAACTCCATTGAGATTCTTAATCCAGAAACAATGGGCAAAATTAAGAAATCAACCAATAACAAATGCTAGAGAGGCTGTGAGGAAAAAGGAACTCTTCTCCACTGTTGGTGAGAGTTAGCCACCACTGTAGAAATAAATGTGGAGGTGCCTCAAAACCTAAGATTAGAGGTAAATTTGACCCAGCTATTCTGCTTTTGAGCATTTTCCCAGAAGAATTCAGAACATCATACCACAGTGATACATGTGCACCCATGTTTATAGCAGCACAATTTGTAATAGCCAAACCTTGGAAACAATCCAAATGCCCTTCAAATGAAGAATTAATTAAAAAGATGTGGTATTTTTATATAATGGAGTACTAATCATCAATAAAGAAAGATTGCATGGAGGCTTTTATAGGTAAATGAGCATGATTTGAGACCATACTCATAAGTGAAATAAATCAAACTCACATGCATAAATACCATATTGTCTTCCTAGTGTAAGAAACTGAGAGAGCAAATAAGATCCAAAATCTAAAATAAATTGCATAAGGTTAAGAAACTGCTCAAAGAGGAAAAGTACCTAGGATAGGGAAAGGAAGAAAGAAGGAAGGGAAAAGTAAAAAAAACATAAATTTGTGTGTGTATAGTTATTATATAGAGAGAGAGTATAGTTATGATGACTATACTACTAATTCTATTAATTCTTGGAAAAGAACAATTAAAATTCATATGACTAGATCAACTTTGCATGTCTATATCTGGTAATCCAAGCAATCCTTCTGAAGATAACAATATACAATATAATAACCATTGTCTTGTTGTTTGTCTCTTTTGCTTTTTGTTTTTCTTTTCTATGTCTTTTTTTGTCTTAAATAAAAAAAAAAACCACAGTGAGGACCCTGCCTCCTTGCTGAGTTACTTAAATTTCCAAACTTATTATGTTGACAAGATGTATCAACCATTATACTGTTAGGGGCCTTTGGAATTGGTTTACAGGTGAAGTTTGGAAAATCTTGGAGATTACAGTTAGAGAAGCCCTAGAATGTTGTAAGCAACGCTTGATGTGTGATACTGGTCAGAGTTCAGAAGATTAGAATGCTAGTAAGAATGTGGCCAGTAAAGGCCAGGCTCAGTTTCATTATGATTAAAGACTCCCTTGGCACTTGGGATAGAGGGCCTATGTGTTAAATTCTGGAAGAAAACTTGTATATATCCATGTCCTGAAACTGAAAGGTTGTGGTTGAGGGCATTAGGCTAATTAACCTTTTGGAAGAAATTTCAAGGATGCTCGAAATTAAGACTGCAGCATGGATACTGCTGGCTGCTTTCAGTCAGATTTTCAGTGAGAATCAGGAGCAGAAAAGCAGAACTAAATGACCCAAAGCTTGGCCAGAAAAGAAACACCTATAAAATTGGAGGAATGAGAGTGTGGTCATTGAAAAGATTATCATTAAAGAGATCAGGACAATAGGAAAATGGCTTGAAAGAATTTTATGAATTAGCAAAACTCCACACATCACAGGCTCAAAAGTGTGAAATTTTTATTTGAGAAAACCCTTAGGCCCTCTGCTCAACAAGACCTGCCTAGGAAATTGGTTTCCTGGGAGTCATTTCACTGGGTAAAGTTATCCAGACACTCGATGCCCACTGGAACCATGGTTCAAGGGGGCTCAGCTACTGCTTAAACTGATAGCAGACCTTGGCATAATGATACTGGTGCTACTAGGATGCAGAATGTAGGAGTTGTGGATCGAGGAGGCTTCTATTCAGAATTCCAGCAAAGCCATAGGAGTGGGGCTGCCCAAGTCATTTATGGTACACATTTTCTGTAACCTTTTTTAGATTTTCAACATGGAACTACAAGATTTAATGTCTGCCCTTTTGAGTTTCATTCCTTTCTATTTCCCTACTCCTCCCTTTTAGAATGAGAATGTCATCCCTGCACCATTATATGCTGAAAGTATTTATGTCAGTTACTTTTCTCTCATTGCTGGGACAAAATACTCAATGCCCAAAATGAAAGAAGGAAATATTTATTTAGGTCACAGTTTGTGAAGGTTTCAGCTCGTCATCAGCTGGCTCCAAGGTAGGATGGTATGTCACTGGGGCAACACTTCAAGGTCACAGAATATAGGAAAGTAACAAGAGCAAAAGGGGGGAAGAGCAAGCCTCTTTACCTCCCTTATAAGCAGGCTATGCCCCTTGGATAGATGTAGCACTGACACCATCTCCATGCTCTTCTCTTGCACAGTCTAAGGATGTTTACAAACTAAGGACCCCAGTCCCCTGACAAATCACTTAGTTAGACTTCTGACCTTCTCAAATTGACACAATGGACAATATCCGAGACAGGTAACTGTGTAATGGCATGTCCTTTATACCCCAGGTTGGAGAACTGCTGAGTTACTTAGTTAAGCTTCTAGACTTCTCAAGTTGACATAACTTTCATTTTTATTTGTGTAGAGGCCCACACTTAAGACTTTGCCTTAAGTTTCAGAGGAGACTTTGGAATTGGACTTTCCAGCAATGCTAGAACTATTAAGACATTGGTGACTTTTGGAGATGGGCTAAACACATTTCATATAATGAGATGTATATGAGTCTTTTGGGAGTTAGGAGCGAAATATGGTTTGGATCTAAAATGTTCCCCCAAAACTCTCAAGTACTCAGAGATGGGGCATTTTAAGGTGATTGGATCATGAGGACACTATACTCATCAGTGAATTGGTTCAATTATGAGTTCATAGCTGACCATACTGTTAAAAGATGGGCCTCCTCAGAAGAGACAGGTCAGGAGAGACATGACCTAGAAGGGTATATTCTTTTCCCTGGGACTCTCTCCCTCTCTCCTTTCTCCTCCTGCTTTCTTTCTCTCCCCCTTTCCTCCTTTCCCCCTCTCCTCTTCCTCTCTCTCCTGATTACCATGCCATGAGCAGCTTTCCTTTACTAAGCCCTTCAACTATGCCTTTTTGTCTTAAGAATTATGGACTGAGCTGACTGAACTGTGAATTAAAATTAATTCCTTCTTTAAATTAAGAGCATTGGCATTTTGTCCCAGTAATGGGAAAACTAATACAATATCTGATGCAACAAGTGGTACCTTGCTGTCTCCTGACTCCCTACCATATTCACTCTAAGGATCTCTCACCCGTATTCATCAGACTGGATATGGATTGGATTTAGAAGGTTCCTGAACCTGAGTAGAAAAAATTAACTAATATTTACTTTACTAAAATTGACATTATCCCTTCCTTCAACTATGAATTTAAACATATTATTATTTGCAATACTTGTGGGTTTGTCACCTAAGAAACTCACACATATTTTTCATATTCCATGTTGCTTATGGACATCTGTTATAGGCATCATTTGCATTCAGCATTATTTTCAAAATGCAGTAGTAATTAGATACTCTGCTACAAAGCATCATTAAAGAAATAAAGTACTACATCAGAAATTTTTCTAGTATTTTCATAATTGTATTTGCAATTCAACTCCTGTTTCATGCATCATTTCTGATTGCCCTTTGAGGGACAATAAAGACTGAGGACATTCTCTACAATTTAAGAGACTGTAAAGAGCTGTCTCAACCTCAGAGCTCCCTGTGGGATCAGCTGAGGTCTGGGTTGAGAGTGAATTGTATGCCAGCACCTCTCAATGCCTGGTCTTGCTTTATTCCCCACTCCCACCCCCCGTTTGATCTCCAGATCTCTGATGGATCTGCATATTAAACTTAATCTCAGAATCTACTCCTGGGAGACACCAACCTGCAATACTCCCTCAGGTCCCAACACCAGCAACCCCTTGTCTGCTCTCCAATTTATTGTTGTCTCTCCAGTACCAACAAGGCCTGGCAGTGAGGAGGAATTAAGAAATGCTTAATAAATTGAATTTAATTTGCAAAGTTGGCCAGCCTGGCAGCAGCATTGTCTGTAAGACTCTAATAAAATTTTTGGCAGTCTCCAGGCTGTTTGCCAGTGGGTTGAATGAAATAACTTGCTACCTATTGGGGGAAAAAGCCACCTGCAGATGCTTTAAAAGCAGTTAAGGGACACAGAAGGTACCTCAAGACACACTTCCAACCCATCCGACAGCCATTGCCAAGGCCTCGCTTCCCTCAGGACCTTGACCCCAGGATTCTAGGCCTCAGGAAGCTCCAGATCAGGATAAATGAGTGGGCACCCAGCCCCAGGCTCTGTTCTTGTCTCAGCAGCTTCCCCAGGGACCTCTTCCTGAGACTGATTCTTACTTTTAATCTTATTTTACTTTGTGATTAAGAATTTAGTTTTTAATCATATAATTAATTTTGAGCCATATGAAGCTACCATTTTTGTAAGTCACGTAAGATTATATATTGGCTATTTTATATATTCAATTTAACTGCATAGCAAAGCTTTCTTTTTAATCATGGACATTCTTATATCTAATGTATCCTACATTTTGCACTGTTTTATGTTATTTTATGTTGTTTTATTTTACCACTACTTTATCTCTTTATTCCAATTTTAGTTCATCTTAACATTGTATTGATTAGCAAATCTCTTAAACTGGCTTTCATAACAAAGCTATTTACTTGTCACAGTAATCCAGAAGCTGTTCCTACAAAGTTCTCTCCAAAGAACCTTATTATTTTTTCCTTATCTTTCAAGACAAGGTTGTACTATGCTGTTGAAATTGACCCTGAACTCACTTCATAGCCCAGGCAGGCTTCAAACTCATTTGCTTCAGCCTCCCAAGAGCTGGAATTTCAGGCCTGTGTCACCATGCCCAATAGACCCAGAACTTCTGAGGACTGCTTGGAAAGTGGTAATTGGTCACCACCTGAGTGAGGAGTTGTACTTTTCACCTGTCCACCTTTTTGCAGACTGAAGTTCTACAATTAAGAAAAGATCAAAGGGCTGGGGGTTTAGCTCAGCAGCATAAGTGCCTGCTTGGCAAACGTGAGGTTGTGAGTTTGATCCCTGGTACCAAAAAAAAAGATCAAATATTAAGACATGTGCTGATGCTGTATCCTAGGGCAGTGGTTCTCAACTATAGCTATATATTCAGATCACTGCAAGTCTTTGGAACTACCAGTGCCTAGCTGTTCTCAGCTACATAAGAATCTTGAGATGGGTCCAAGTATCAGCATTTTTAAACTCCTCAGGTAATTCCAATAGCAGTCTACTTTGAAAACTCTGGGTCTATGACTTTGCTAGCCCACGTGTGATCTGTGGACTGATGGCACCACCATCACCTAGGAGCTTATGAGAGATGCAGAACTGCCAGCCCCACTACGATCCGACTAAGTCAGCATCTATTGCATGTAGTAAGATCCCCAGGGCACTCATGTACACATGGTGTAAAATACACTTTAGTGGGTTTGGATTGTTAATCATTTTTTTATTATTACTCTCTTTGATCTGATGATGTAAGAGTGCTTCATTTCAGGTATTTGCAGGGTTACTCTTTTTTTTTTAATTTCCCTGTCAATAGCAGATGATGATTTGACTGATTTGCTAATTCATGATGAATTAATATCTTTCTCAGGTCAGCTCAATTGTTCCTAATTAAGGAGATGGAGGAGCTGAATTTCTCAGAAGTCCACTCCGGGAGCATATTATGTTTGTTTGGAAAGATTGCTTGGAGCAGGCTCCTGGGGTAGAACCAACTCCACTGCCAGCAGATGCCAAAACTTGAGAGAAAGAGGAAAGAACTCCACTAACTCAGTGGAAGGAGTCACTGGTGCCTAAGAGACAGAAAGAAGAAAGGGGGAGATGGGCAGGGGAGAGTGATGCATTAGTTGAAGATGCTGAATCCTCAAACCTTATTGGATGCAATTTGGGGGAAAACTGAAAGTTCTGAGTGTGTCCACACTTAATATGAAGACAAAATACATATTTGAGGTTTGGATGCAAAAGCCAGGACCAAACACACCAAGGGAGAGGGAGCACTCAAAAACAGAAATCACTTAGAGAAAGCCTTGACCCATCAGAGGTCATGGAAAGGGGTGAGGAGGGGCTCCACTTTATTCTGATCTACAGGGACAGAAAGACTCTAACCAGTTAAATGTCTAAACTTCCCCCAGATAGCTGAAGAGAGAATAGGTCCCCATCACTGGCATAGGCTCCCTGGTAACTGCAGGTTTGACTTGGGTTTGTTTGGGGGGAAAAGGTAATTTCTGGTTTCTCCCAGGAACTGATTCCCAAATGGTATTTCCAACCATGTTTCTAATCCCCAAAGGTTCCCAAGGACAGTGAGAGCTCTATGTACTTCCAGCTTCCTAAAAGTAGGTGCCACTTTCGCCCTAAAGCCTTGGTAACAGGGGCTAGGACTTCCAGGAGAGAAGGGTGATTCTTCCTCCATATGGGAGGACCCAGGGCTGAAACTTGCTTTTTCATTGCTGGCAGAAAGCTGAATGGTCTCCATAACTCCAGAGTTTCTTGTTCAATCAAAATGATTAATCCTTTAGGAAGCAAGAAAGCTTTATCCCTCCTCTGGACAAGCCTGACCTTCACACCAGCGTGCTTCCCTCTAGACAGTGAGTGTCCTGGCCAAAACATGTCAGCAGCAATCATGCCATTCTGGTGCTAGAGGGGGTGTTTATAAAAATTGCCCAGATGCTTAATTTCTCTCTTCCAGAAACTGCCTTCTGTCTGGTCCAGGCTCTGAATTACTGCCAGGATCCTGGGTCCTGAAAAACTGTAAAGAGTATTTATCAATGTCACCCAGAAGATTCTCCCTCAGTCACCCATTCTCCAAATTTCAACAATTGTGCCATTCAGAATTGATTTTGGTGTTTTCTGCTTTATTTTTTAACAATACATAAATATTTTCTTTTTTAAGTTTTATAATTGTGGTAAAAATACACACTCATAACATTTGCCACTGTTACACGTGTAGTTCAGTAGCATCGATCACCAGATTTTGATTTGGAATATTCTGTGTCCATCTTCCAACAACTGCCTACTTTTTTACAGACTCCTAACTTCCAATCTCATTTTTGCTTAGAAGACAAGGACTGCAATGGTTCTTTCTAATGAAGAGTTTGTCTTCTAATCTGGTTTAGCAAGGTATCTGCTCTGCTATCTTGGTGATTTGGTATGTCCAGCCAGGCAAGGTGGACTGGTGGGGCCCTGGAAAATCTATACATCTCAGCAAGGTGCTCATTTTCTTTGGTTTCCCTCTCTCTCTCTCTCTCTCTCTCTCCCTCTCTCCCTCTCTCCCTCTCTCCCTCTCTCCCTCTCTCCCTTCCCTGCCATGGAACAAGACCTAAGTGGTTAGTTTAGCTCATGATTTCTTACTTCTAGACCAACAGTTGCCTAGAGGATATAGTATCTGCTTAAGGAGAAAGGGAAAAAAAGGAACAAGAAAAGGGAAAAAGCAGAGTAAAATAAAAGGAAGAATACACTGGTAACTTAGCACAAATGTAGTACTCAGGGCATCTCTCTGGAATGGGACACAAAGACACACTCATGCATTCACGCGCCCTCTAAAAACTCTGAAACATAAATCTGAGGAGAGGAATTAGAGTTAAGATGAAGGTACCGGAATACGAAAACTTAAGTGTCGGTCTAAGTTAGCCTCATTGAGGAAGTGCAGTTTATAAGGAAAGCTTGCTGCAGTCTACATCTGAGACCTGTTGGGTGTGGGCAGGAGCTCAAGGAGCTACTTGATGAAACTCAGGAGAAAGAAGAAGCCAAAGAAGGTGGTTAGTGACGGCGTAGAGACGAAGAGTCGGTAAGTGAAGCACAGGAACAAACCCCAGCTGGAGAGTTAGCTTGGGTGATAGAGCAGATCTTTGTTGGTACCTGTCCATCTTGCCATTCACCTCTGTCACTGAAATCTGCTTCTTAAGAACAACTACCACTCACTGGCTTGGGGGCTGCTCTGTGCCCGCTCAGCCCATGTATACAGGGTTGATGTGCTTGAGAGTTGATGTCCCCAGCAGCAGCCCTCAGTCCATGCTGGACAAAAGTGGTGGATAAAATCCCATATCCCTTCCTGCTCAGAGGGGGAAACCTCTGGGGCACAAGTCCTGCCTTGTCTTCTAAAGTTCTCCACATGTTCTGGGCCCCAGTGGCCCACAGGAGTTGAATACATAGAATGTTCTTCAATGGTTATCTCCTCTTCCCTCTGCTGCAGTTTCCTCCATGTCCCAGATATACTTAGCCCTAAATCCTTGTCTCCTGACTGAACTGTAGGAGTCTAACTCAGGGCACAGCTTGGTTAAGGACGTGGCCATCCTGTATTTCCCATGTAGAACCTTTGTCTTCCTATCAGCCCATAACCAGGGCCCCCAAATATCCATGAAAGTAATCAACACTGGGCTGCTGAGATGTTCTCTTCCCAGCACCTGAGAATTTTACTTGGGCCTGTCCTGATCTGGTTTCCCCAGCAAGGGGCAAGGGGCGGCACAGAGGGGCTCCCATTGAGGCAAGGTGCCTTAGCGTATGCCCTGTCTCCAGGTAGGGATTCAGAGCTGGGAAAAGGCTCAAGGGATCTAGAGGCCTGACCCACCCTGTTTCAAGGCAGATGACATAGATTTTGGGCATTGAGGGGCTCCCACTGTGGGGAGCGGATGAGGGTTTCTTAATTAACTTGTCACAAGGCCACAGTCAAGCATTTCTCTTCATGAGGCTGGAGTTTTTGAGGATGTGGTAGGTGGGCTGGCCTCTATGAGGCAAGACTCCCCTTCCTGACTCTAGGAGGACGGGAAAGAACACATCATTTTGACAGACAGGAGTCCAAGAGTGACATCAGTGCTGCTCACAACAGCACCAGTGGCCTCTCCCTACACAGCCAGGGTTTCCTCATTAATTTCACCTATGGCTGAGGAACTAGCATGTGGGCTATTAAGCTCCTCTCTGAGTGAACCATTGTGGGGAATTGGTGCTGGCTCCAGGGCTCGTAGGGAATTAGTAAGGTAAGCAGTCGGTCCAGTGGGATGTGGTTATCAAACCCAATCTCAGTCACTTCCAGGCTAAGCCAGGTCTTCAGCTGGGGCTGCTGCTGCTGCTGCTGAGAAGCTGTTTGAGCTGTTAACAGGGATTCTATCCCCAACATTCACTCCGTCTGATGGTTAACATTGCCCTCTGCTCAAGCTTCTGTCCAGGGTAATGCAAGGGTCTCCCTTGGCCTGGCATTATAATGATCCCTGGTTGCTTCTCAGTCTCTTTCCTGCCCCTCTCTAGGGACCACCGACACATTCCCAGATCAACTCTCAGCCCTACAGGATCCACAGGAGGAAAGGGCAGGGATATCTCAGGGCCTCAGCAAAACCCAGCCTCATCATTGTTTCTACTCCAATGTGAACTTTTTGTCGTTGTAGAGGCCACTGTCCAAGGAAGACTCTACTTCCTCTCTCAGGTGGGTACCTGATGCTCCCCTCATTCTTGGATTTCCAAGCACATCCCCCACCACCTGGATTTTTACCTACAAGGAGTGCAGAAGCAGGTCTCAATTCCCTACTTCCCATTCCTCCACCCAGAGCAAGGAAGGATTTCCACCTCTGCCATGTGACACAGTCTGCATGTTGCTAAGCCAACACGTAGAGTGGGATGTCATCGATCCCACCCAGTATCCAAAAAGCTTTGGGGAATTTAGAAAGGCATTTCACGCATTGGTGTTATGGTTTGTGTTTGGTTGTCCCCCCAAAGACTCATATGGTCATGGGGGGTGGGCCTTTCCAAGGCAGCTGAGTTTAGTTTTTCTGATTGGTTCATTGTCTAGTGCTGGGATTGGCAGTGTGAGTGCTGCTCCCACCCAGCAGTGGGTAGCTGGCATAAAATATAAGGGAGGGAAGGAGGTGTGCTTTCCTCTTTTTACCCCTTTTGCCTTTTTGCCTTGCCACTTTTGGAATCTGCCACAGCCACCATGAACGGCTGCCCCTTAGCCATGCCACCCTATCTTGGAGCCAGCTGAGTACCGACTGAAACCTCCACAAACTGTAAGCTACACAAATCATCTTTCATTTTGGGCTTCAGTTATTTTGTCTCAGCAATGAGAGAAAAGTAACTAAGACACAAATCCTTGTCTTCCACAGCTACTGCTCTACAAAGGCTTTCTTAAGGGCTTACAATCCTTATGGAAGACTAAACTCAGACTTCTCTGTCATCCTGTGGATTCTGCCTTCAACTTTGGAGACAGGCATAATGAGTGGAAGCTCATAAGAACTAATAGCAACAAGGGTTACTTGTTGCTTTACATGTGTGTAAAGCATTAACATCAAGTCTGGACCAATGTGAGCATCAGAATGACTTTGGCCTTGGTCTTCTCATTGTCCTGTTTCTGTGATAGTACAGAATAATTGTGAAGTGCTGAGCTGGCAAGCAGGTCTTGGGGCTCTCTTGTAAATGGCAAAAAATATTGTTGGGAATCACAGCTGTGGTTTCTCCATATCAAGGTGACCCACAGCACCTTGGCTCCCCAGCATGGCAGCCATATGGTTGCGGAGGCCAACAAAGCTGTGTTTTTGGAGAAATGCTACCCCCCCTGATGAGGAGACATTGGGCATCCTGATTCTCCTTTGCATAACCTTCTGTAAATCTAAGTAATCATAATATAAACTGGTTGCAACCTGCGAGTGTGAGTGCCACCTTGAATCACAACCCACCATGCCACTGTCTGAATGCAGTCAGTGCTGCTTCTCTAAGTGCTAAACTGCTGCAAGGGTTTGTGAGAGGCGCAGAAGTTCACAATGAGGCTCTCTCTTCCCCATTTGGCCACTGCCACCTACAGCCCTACCAGCAACTATGCAGGGAGTCTTCCCTGTTCTTTTTTCAGAGGTTCATTTCTGGAGTGAGTTTCATGGCTCTTGCTCTCCTTGCAGGCCATATAGAACCTAGTTCAGGAATGGATATCCAGCAAGTTTCTGACTGTCCAAGAGATGCCTCTGGTTGACCTGAACTCCATTCTTCTTGGCCTAAAGCTCCCCATAGAGGGGAAAGGAGCTCTAGCTCTTGTTCTCTGTTTCCTTCCAACTCTCAAGTTTAGAATTCAAGGTTCTTCATATTTCTGGGTTGAAGATACTGTTTTGTGACCTGATCTCCCAGGTTCAGTGTAGTAAGAAATGTAGTGAAAACTTTCAGATAATACAGGACACCTTACAGTCACCCCTCATCCACTCCAACTTACTTGTTCTTGAAGACTGATCATGCTGATTTTCCATAGTCTGAGGAGTTGCACCCATTTTGGGAGAATACATAGGTCTGGCCCTTCCATATGTATTTACAGCTCAAATGCTTTTGAGAAAGGAGGGCACAGGATGTGATGGAAAAGATAGGGATCAATAGAGTCTTCCATGATTGGAGAGTCGTAGAAGTTAGTTGAGCGAGAATCAAACAGAAATGGGAGTACCGTGGGATTTCTGTTGACAGTGGGATCAACATTGAAGGGAAGGAACGATATGGTCCAGAATGAGAGAAGAATGTCAGTCATGGGACATCTCAGCACCAGTATAGCCAACAGGGTGTTCTGCTGGGCCCAGGCATCACATTGGTCTTTGGTTCTCTCCTTTTCCCCACACCAAACTTATCTTCTAACCACTTAAGTTTCTTTCTCTTGACCATGGACTGAAAGTTAAAAGAAGCAAGCGGTTTAAAACAATATACTGCATGATCAACAGTGCAGGAGAATAATAGGGCACTGGGCACTGGGCTGAGGGCCACACCAGGAGCCCATGGGCCACTGCACTATTTGTAACCATGGTAGATTGCAGAAATGACCAAAGTTCTCCCCTCTCTGGACCAACACCTTGCAAAGAGAGCTTGCTTCTGCTTCCACAGGTCACCCCAGGTAAGATCAGCACAAGAACTGCTCAGCTGTGCCCAGACAAAATTAACGACTCTCACATATCATAAATGAAGTAAGTAGTTGTTTTAATCCACTAAGTTTAGGGGTCACTTATTAGGTAGCAGTAGCTAACTGATACAGTGAGAAATGTGCCTTGTCAGTTGGAAAGGAAGAGAAGCAGGGGGCTAAGTGCTTGGACTGAACTCTTTCTTTCTCTCTCCGTCATAGAAAGGTCATGGGTGAATCACTCCTGCACACACACATCCAGGGTTTCAGTGCCATTGTCTTTAAAACTGAAGCAGGGTGACTGACCTTCTTAGGTCAGTTGGACCTGTGGCCTGTTCTTATACAACCTTAGAGAACAGTCCATCCTCAGCCCTGCAATTTCCTGTCCTGGGAAGGAACCCCTCAAACCCACATAACCTCAAGGAACTCTGAAAGGATGAGTGACTTCCAATCCTGCCCTAGCACCCCCCACCCCATGGCTGTGCAGGGAGAAGGAATCAGAGGAGCCTGCTTTCCAGTGGGCATGAGTGTGGGAACGGTTTATATAAGTTTATAAAAAGCAAAACACAAGCCTCTCCCCTGGGAAAGAGTAACAGGGAAACACTCAGTGTCAGTCGAAAGAGAACTTTTTGAAGCAGGAAAGTTTATTTAGAGAATAAACACGCCCCTGAATCAACAAACTGAGGCCTTATCTCTGCACACGTGGGTCACTCTCACTCTCTCTGCCCTGTTGACCACTCTTGGCTAGACTGGACCTCAGAGCAGGCCTAAGGTGGCTGCAGAGCAAGAGGACAAAACCCTGGGGACTGGGCCTTGGGTCCTGCCATGTGCTGGAGCCAGGGGTGGGGAGGCTGATGCCAGGAACTAAGACGCAACAGCAGCCCCACAAGCTTTTATTTTTAAAACTCCTTATCATCGCTCTCAAGCTTATTTAAAACCACAGAGAATACCAGGGTGGAGTGATGAAGGAGGTCTCGGCTACGGTCACTATGCTCTCCATGCCACCTGGGTTCTCCGCCTGGCACAGCATTGCTCTTCGAGAACAGAATACGTCATCGGCCCTGAGCTGCTTCATAGAAGATTGTAAGCCAGGCCAAATGTGAGCAGAATTCTTTGAAGCAAACTTTACATTTTACGAGTTAGATGGCCCAAAGGATAAATTCAGAGTAAATACACCATTTCATGAGTGGTTTATGGTTTGACAAAGAAAGCAGATATTCATCTTCTTTAATGGGATGAATATAAGACCTCCACGTTTCACACTGGACTTCGCTAAAACCAATTTACATTCTGGAGCCTACTGAAGGGTATCTTAGTCTGTGCATTTACAACAGAATACCTGAGACTTGATTTTTGGGGGGATGTTTTTGTTTTTGTTTTTTGAGAAAGTCTTGCTATGTAGTCCAGGCTGGCCTTGAGCTCACAATGTACCTCAGGTCAGTCTCAAACCTGCAGTGATCCTCCTGCCTCAGTCTTCCAAGTGCTGAGATTTTAAGGGTGCACCATCACGCCTGTCCAAGAAATTTGATAATTTATAAAGAAGCTGGAAATTATAGAAGCTGGAAATCCAAGATAAAGGCACAACTGCTTTGGTCTTCTGGTGAGGGTCACATCCTGCAGAGAAGAGGGACAGTGTCCTCACATGTAAGAAGCAGAAGGGCCAGAGACTCAGTGCTGTGTGAAGACTCTTTCATAAGGTCCCTCCCCACTTAAGAGGCAGCAGTCCTCATGGCCTAATTGCCTGCTAAAGGCCCTATCTCTTCATACAATCACGTTGGCAACCGGCTTTTACAGGGGACATATTCAAGCCACAGCAAAGGGTCTCAGCCAACAACAGCACAAAAGGACAATAGCTTCAGATCACATGGACCTACAAGGCCCTCCTTCAGGGAAAAGCTTTGTGGTTTCTGGCAACAATTCTGTCCGCAAGTCTCTGGCCAGCCTGCTTCTTAGACTCCCTTACCAGGCGCTGCAGTCTTTCCTGGAACTTTGCCGTCCTACTGACAGGGAAGAAACTGTCTTTTGGGTTCCCTCAGATGCAAACCCTGAGCAAAAGATTCTAGAGCAAGCAGTTTATTGGAAAGTTATTCTGGTAAATATTGGGGAATGAAAAGAAAGCATTCAGTACAGTGTTTGTTAATCAAAAAACTACTACCATTGAGCAGTTAGAACTAAGTCCCCTCAGAAAATTCAAGATGCTATTAAACATGACCAAGACCTCTCTTGCCCAAGGGTAATATGGGAACTAAAGTATTCATATGCCAACTCCCACTTGTCATTGATGAGAAGCTTCTCTGCTAAGATGATAAGGGGTTAATTCTCCAGTACTTTCAGCTGTAGGAACAGAATAGACCTCAGCTTCCAAAGAAAGTCCACAAGTAAAAGATTCGAGGGCTTGCAGTTAAAAGTTGTTGGGCCAACATGGACCACAGTTGTATGACCCAAGGGCCCATAGACAGGGGGTTCCAGCCCTGCCGGTTACCCCTCTGGGAGGAGAATTTCAAGGAGCACGGAGGGGGACACAGAAGGCCACAAAATAAGGAGACTAAAGATGAGTGCTGGCCCCTCCCTGGTGCTGCAAAATTAACACTTGTTGTCCAAAGATGAATCTGTGGAGCACAAAACCACTAAGTGACTGTTTGTCAGCAGCAGTAAAATGTTAAAATAAAACTATTTAAAGCAATAAACCAGTTCTCCCCAAACCATGGAAGGGAGAGGCATTCTAGAGAACGAGACTAGGAAGGTGAAGGCAATAAAGACAGAAATGTCACTTGGATATAGAAGAAAGAGCACTGAAAAAAAGCCAAATGCCCTGGGTTCCAGTCCTGACCCTGCTATCATCCTTCTTAATTCCCTTTCTGGGCCTTGATATCTAAATCTGTGGAATGAACCCAGGTGACCTTTCAGTTTGTTATAAACATACCATACCTCAGGGATTGGATGTAGAACACAAAAACTATTTAAGCTGTATTAAGTAAATAATAATAATAATCCATTACAAGAAATTGGACACTTGAAAAACTTTTGGAAGCGTTGGGCACCCAAAAAATAGTCAGCAATGACACCAAAACTACTCAGCAAGAGAATTGCTTCCTGTACCACAAACACAGAAACATGTCCCCTCCATGGAACTGGGGCTCAGGAGTCCCCTAGGGAACCAGAAGTTCTGGAGTAATACCACGCTCTGGACGTCCATGACAGGCATGGGTGCCTCAGCTCTGCCTCTCAATGCCTGTGAAACTCGTGACCCGCCTCTAAATGCACTACAGAGTGTCAACTGCAAGGCCAGCTCCCCCAGAAACAAAAGAGCTCAGAGAGCTGACCTCTGTCTCTGCCTCATTGAGAGCCACAGCGTCGGAGGGGTCTGCATGTAAGTTCTGATTCTCCAGACCCTCCTAATAAGAAACTAGAAGGAAGTAGGCACCAGTGAGGTGTCCATGGTGAGCCCACAGGTGATGTCCAGCCCAGATGCCTTATGCCAGGCATTGGAGATTCAAAGAGGTCCTGAACCCCAAGGAGCTTATTATGGTCTATTCTTACAGCCTAGAAGTGTGATGAGCTACTGTACTGGTGATGGTGGGGAAGATAGGAAGGAAGGAGTCCAAGGAAGGTTAGGCAGTTGCCCCTAGGGAAGCATAAAGAAAAATTTAGGAGAGAACAAGAATCTTGGAGTCACTCTTGAAAGGTCATTCGGGGAGAGAGGCAACCTAAGGGAAGGAACACAGGAACAAAGGCGCAGATGGACGAGTAGTAATTTGAGAAATGGAGCTGTGTGATGCGCAGGGCCAAGGAAGAGGCGAATCAGGACGAGACCTAAGGGAGGAGGGAAAGAAAGAGGAAGAGACAAACACAGGAACTGTTTTTACCAGACCACACTGGCTTACACAGAAACATGGTCTCAGCTAAGAGCCCAGCCCATGTCCCTTCTCTGAGAGCTGACTGTGACTCCTCAAGCCATGAGCGGGGATCCCCTTGGACTTGCAGAGACCCTTTTCCATGACTTCCCCGCCCCACTCTTTGGAAAGATTGTTCTACCTGTGAAGAAAGAAAACCATGTTTCCTTCCTCTGTCTCCTACTCCCACTGCCAGGACCTTGCCCTGAGGCAGTCAAACATTTCCCCAAGCCCCAGGAGGACGAGTGAGCTCCCTGGACGTAGAGTCTGGCATGGAGATTCAGGTGCACAAAATTTACTGGACAAGGGATAACAGCAAAGGGAGTGAGAGAAATAGCACAGGGAAGGGGAAGGAGCCGAGCAGGGATGTGGACTCAGCAGGGAGTTCTGAGCATGAATGGACCTTTCCCAAAAGAAGGCTACTCTTTTATACCCCATATCAGTCACTTTGTGAAGATGGCCCTTCTTCAACAGAGGACGCATAGCTCCAGATGAGGTGGCCCGCTCAGCTGGAGGCAGCTCTCCGGGGAAGGAGCTCCCTGTGATCCTTCAGCAGCCGGCACCACAGCGGATGGAGAAGCGGTGCTCCTTCCTGGTACAGGGCAGCTGGGCAGGTCACCAGCAGCATCTCATGCAGACAAATGCTCATTTGGTCAAGCTCATCGCCCTGGGTCCTTTTTTCCTCACCGACACTTTCAGGAGATCGCCTGCAAGGACCAGATGAGCCCCCAGCCTTGAGGTAAATAGGGGCAGAGAGCATCTGGTCCCTCTGGCCTCTTTCTTGTGGCCCTGGCTATGCCAGGATTCCAAGCAGTCTCCTGGGACACGGCTGCTCCAGGTACTAACTCGTCTCTGAACCTCCACCACCTGGCTGAGATCAAGACCCAGCATCCCGCGTCTTGCACAACAGTTGTTCCACAGGAGATTCAGCAGACCTCGTAGCATCTGTCTTAGCGACCTGAGGACTGGGAGCGGGGCTCCTTCCCACAACTTTCCATGAGCCTGGTAACTATATAAGCTGCTGCTCCAACCCCGTATAAGATCTAGAGCACCTTTTGCATAATGCTCTACTTAATCACTCATGTCAGACCAGGAACCTTCTGTTAAGCAGCCTCCTTCTCACATTTTCTAGGAGCTACAGAGCCTGAAACAGTTTAAAAAAGGATTATTCTTACTTCCAAATGCTGATGCGAGGGAATTAGAGTCCTAATATTTTCTGGAGTTATAACATCCAATTCTTTTTGTCATTGTCCAATACCAGGCCTATCCCTCCTGTCCAGGGCTGATGGACCTCCTGCGCCAAAGGCAGCAACGGCCCCATGCTTGGGAAGTAGGCTGTGGCTCTCCTGGTTCAGCACCCAGGCTCATTCATCACATTTCCAAGCAGACTGCTGTGACGGAGACCTCCCAAGCCCACACACACTGGCCGGAGCACAGCCTCGCTCACAGGCCCTTGGCCTTCATGCTGAGCCCTATCCTATGTTAGATCTCCCAGGTCCTGGAACCTCATGATACTTCTCAGCCCCTGGGCTAAGTTTATCACAGCAGATTTCCCAAATATCGAATCTTGTTCTTGAGAACTTTATGCAAATAAGTTCTTCCATCCACCCAGGGATTTACCTACTAAAAGGAGGCTTTCCCTCATTCGCACAAAACAAAAGACCATGATGGCATACACACTGTAGTCATCTTCTAAATTGTTCACTAAATAGTTCTGGGTTTCCCTCTTTCTGGTGCAAAACAGAATTCCACTTCCCTGCCCCCTTGTGGTTGGGCTGGGACCGGGTGGCCAGTTCTAGCTGATGAGGTAACATTAAGTGATACCTGTCACTAGCCTGGCCCCAGAACTTATAAGGCCAGGAGCAAAATGAAAATGTGGAGGCCCTTGTTAGAAAACTATTACAAATTTCAAGATGGCAGTAGCAGAGCATTAATGCCAGCATACAGCCCTTCTGAAAGCAGAGCCTCCCAGGGCCACACAAGGTGAGTACACCCATGTAGCTGGCTCTGCGTATCACTCCTAGGCTGGACCGCTTAATTCTCTGTGTCACACATTGTGAAGATCTTCCTTTTCCTCTGACAAGGAGACCGGAAGCATTTGAGATCACAACTGTTCCGCCAGTGTAAGTCCCTGGCTGCACAGAGCCCGCCCACTGACCCATGATGGATATGCAGCATAGCAAAAAATAAACTTTTGTTGTCGAGGTTATTTGTGTTGCACACAAAGTTCTCCATCCTGGTTGACGCACACCATAACCTAAGACAAGAAACTCTTACCTGCTGCGTACTTATACCAAGAAGAGTTTCACTTATATACCCTTCCGTGACCAAAAAGATAACATCTGTCTCTTCCTGTCCAGCCACTTAGCAGGTAGCTCCTCTGCCAGATGAAAACCTGGGCCTGATTATGAAGCACTGGTATAACTTTAGTGCTCAGCATAGTGTCTCAGGATAACTTTATTTTTAAAAATTTTAAATATTTTTAAGTTTTCCATTAAAAATCCTTGAACTCTCCTTATACACTACATGAGAAATTTCAACACAAAGGTTCCTAAGTGAAATGTGTGGGCGTAGAGGGACGATAAACT
Organism: Hydrochoerus hydrochaeris; assembly: GCA_004027455.1. NCBI lineage: Eukaryota > Metazoa > Chordata > Mammalia > Rodentia > Hydrochaeridae > Hydrochoerus > Hydrochoerus hydrochaeris. The sequence goes on along the minus strand of PVLA01005296.1, from coordinate 44,075 downwards.
CTGATTCCGTTTCTTGGAGATTCCCTCGACCCTTCTCTCCTCGGGCTTTGTTCTCATCCTGACTTCTCAAGATGCTAAGATGGAACCCAACGGCCCCTGGGCGGTGTGATTCTTTGTTCAAAGTCTATAGGACACAGAGAATGTTTCACCTGGCGGTATAAGTCCTTCTCTTTAGCTTCACTGAAACCTCAAGGCCATACCTCCATTTCTGATCAGTGGCAGTTACTAGGGGGGTGCCAAGAGCTGTGTCACTCATCAACACTCAGTGAGCATTTACTGAGTCTGGGGCATTGTTTTAAGACCTATGGTTCTGGAAATACACAGTGAGAGAGGCAGGGTGGGCTTTCTGGGAGTGGCTTAGACTAGTCAGAGCCAGCTTCTGCTTCCCTGTCCAGCGGGGGCCAGGGTGTCTCTCCTTCATTTATATGGGTTGAGTAGAGGGGAAAGGGAGATAGTGCACTATTCAAGATTCTGCCAGAAAATGAAAACAGCGCAGGTGCTGGGTGCACCATCAGAAGGGCATACTCTACTCTTCTTTCTAGCAGTATTTACTGAAACATAGCAAAGTTTTAGCTGATTTTTTTCAAAATATGTTAAGTGATTGTCACAGCACTTTCCCCAAAAGTAAAGGCACACTTTCCTTCTACCAGGCTGTTACTCTTCACTATTCTATTCCTCTGCAAGTCAAATCCACAAGACCCTACACCTCCTACTTCATTTTGCTTACCCTTGTGCCTAGAGTCTAGATCGCTTCCTCGATTTACTTCTTTCAAAGTTTGGCCGTGCCAGGCATGGTAGAGCACACCTGTAATCCCAGAACTCGGGAGGTTGAAGCAGAAGGGTTTCTATGAGTTTGAAGCCAATCTGGGCTACATGGTGATTTCAAGACCAACCTGAACTATGTAGTGAGGTACTGTCTGTAAAAAAAAAAAAAATCAAGGTTTGGTCGTACCAGCTCCAAGACCTAAGTTCCTCATCTGTCCATTCCCAATCACTAATTTTAATAATTATTTTAGCTTAAAACTAATTTATTATGGAAACCTATTTGTTATGGAAAACCTAAAAATATGGGGCAATTGAATGTCTAAAAATAATCATCCTTATTTAGTAAATATTCTGGCCTATATTCTTCTGGTCTTGTTTCTGTATAGCTTTACATAGTCAAGATCATGGTGCATGTTTAACTCTATATCCTGATTTTTACTCTCAATATCATATTTATATACTATTAGCATATATATATTAAGAAAATATTTATAAGTAGTTTGCAACTAAATGATAAACTATCCTCAGTCTATCATTCATTCTTTTTCTTTCTGTATTTAACTTGTTTATAGTTTGCTGCTATAATAATAATGGTGACATTTCCATAAAAGAGCTGTTTTCATTATCAAATTTCCTCCTTAAAGTAGATTCCCAAACATAGAATGACTTAATCATTAGATATAAAACTCTTACGACTTTTCTTACATATTGTGAGAATAGCAAAAAAGGTCGCAGCATTAACATTCCCATTTGTAGTTAAGGAGGAAGATTGCTTTATCAGATGTATTCGTTGTCTAATGCTGCTATAACACACTACTACCAAATTGGAGACTTTGCCTGTAATTTATTGAGGTCAGAAATCCAGAATCTGTTTTTCCAGGATGAAGGTGAGCAGTCTGGTTCCTTCTGGAAATCCTACAAGACTGGTCCCAACCTGACTTATATCTTTGTTCTGTGACCTTCTCACATCACTTCCACATCTTGTTTCCATCCTCACATTTCCTGCCTCTCTTCTCTGGACAAATCTCTCTCTGTCTCCTTTTATGAAGACGTTTGTGATTACATTTAGGACCTGCCCAGGTAATAGAGAATAAACACCCCCTCCCCAAACTCTCAACTGCAGCATCTCTTTTGCCTGGTAACACTGATAGGTGCCAAGGATTGGGATACAATCCTGACACTGCATCCATCACATATATCACACATCTTTGGAGACTGTTAATCAACCTGCCACACTACATCATCACTGATATGATCTGCTGCCCTTTTTCCTTTGTTTTGGACTAATTTGATGAATGGCTCATAAAACACTTATAACAAGTGAATGTACATTTTATTGCTTTCATCATTTAAATTTCCTCTTCTGTGACTCAGCTGCAAACCTGTGCATCTATTGAAATACTAATATCATGCTTAGCAAGTCAAGCATGCTTTTATATACCAAAGAATATTAACTTTTCATTTGTTATATATATTGAAAATATTTTTATTCCAGTTGATTGGTTTGCCTCTTAATGTTTATGTGTTTTCAGTAGCTGTTAATTTTGTTATATTCTTTTGTAATTTATTTTTAATTTATATAAGTTTTTCTATTTGGGGGCTGTAGTTCTATGAGTTGTGACAAGTGTGTAAAGTAAGCTGAATTAGTTTGTTTCTATTTTTCTTTTTCTTAAAAAAAAAACAAATTTTATAACCAGATAATGAGAATAAAAATAGTTATTACATTGGGTATCATTATCTTCAAATTATTTACTCAGTACAAGACATAAGCCAAAATGATTCTCACGAAAAAGAAACAAGTAACAAACTTCCTTTCCAGTGAAGATAAACTATTAGTATAAATGAAACAAATTAGCATATATATTGCAATATGTTTAAAACAACAAACTATGTAATTTAGAGAAGTATTAGAATTTCTTCCTACTTCCTATTTATCTTCCATTTTGTCCTTTATTGTATACATACAAATATATATATATATATAATATATATATTCTCATAAACAAGAAACCATATAATATTTGAGCTTGTGTGTCAGATTTATTTCACTTAACATTGTGCTTTAAAATTACAACCATTTATCTAGAAATGCCTCAAGTGCATCTTTCTTTATGGCAGCATACAACATTTTCTTTATTCAGTCACCTGTTAAATATGCTGTTTTCAAGATCTTGCTATTATAAATTGTACTGGTATTAATATGAGTATGCATGTATCCCTGTAATACGATGATTTTAACTATTTGGGGAAGATAACCTAGGAGAGAGGTAGCTGGGCTAAATGAAACTTCTGTTCCACTAAGGCTGTACCAGTTTCCATTCCCACCCACAAGAATAGAGTTCCTTTTTCTTTCCACATCCTTGCTGGCATTTGTTATGATGAGATGTTTTGATGATAGCCACTCATTCTGTGGTAAGATGGTATCTCAGTGTAGTTTTAATTTGCATTTCTCTCCTGACCAGTGATGATGAGTATTTTTTCATGTATTTATTGGCCATTTGCACTTTTTCTGAGAAATGTCTATGCTTTTTGTTTGCCCATGTTTTCATTGGGTCTTTTACTTTGGGGAGGCTCATGATGAATTCTTTACATATTCTTGATATTAGTCCTCTGTCTGTACAATACCTGGCAAAAAATATTTCCCCATTCTGTAGGTTGTCTCTTCACTCTGTTAGTTGTTTCCTTTGCTGTGCAGAAGTTTTTAGCTTGATATGATTACACTTGTTAAATCTTGGTAGTATTTCTTGGGCCATTGGGGTTCTATTCTCAAAGTCCTTGCTTACAAATACGTCTTCAAGAGTTTTACCTATTTTATCTTCCAGCAGATTTGTTCCTGTTTTAACATTCGGATCTTTGATTCATTCTGGTTTTAGTTTAGTATCCGGTGAAATATATGTGTCTAGACTCCATCGTCTGCCTGTGGATACCCACTTTTCCCAGCATCGTTTATTACAGAGGCGCTCTTTCCTCCACTGTTTGTTTCCTTTGTCAAAGATCAAATCTCCATATGTGCCTGGGGTGAGTTCTGTGTCCTCTCTCTACTGACCCACATGCCTGTTTTTGCACTACTACAATTTATTTTATTCACTGTATCTTTATAGTATAACTTCAAGGCTGGGGTGGTGATGACACCTGCTTTGCTTTTGTGAGCCAGGATTGAATTTTGGATCTCGCCTGAGTCTGTACAAATTTTAGCATTGTTTGCTTTAGCTCCGTGAGAAAGGACATTGACATTTTGATTAGGATTGCATTAAATCTCTATATTAGCTTTGGAAATGTAGCCAGTTTGATTATGTTGGTTCTGCCTACCCAGTAAATATTTTTCTGTTTTTCTGATGTTCTTCTTAATTTCCTTTTTCAGTCTGATGTAGTTTTCACTGAAGAGGTCTTTTATTTTCTTAATTAGATTAATATCTAAGTACTTAATCTTTTGGTGTTACTGTGCCTAATTGTTTTCCTAGTTGATTTTTCAGTGAGTTCATTCTTAGTGTATAGGAATACTGTTGGTTTTTGTATATTTATTTTGTATCCTACTTCACTGCTGAATTTGATTATCAATTCTAGGAGTCTTTTAGTGGAGTTTTTTGGGTCTTGTAAGTAAAGGATCACACCACTTACAAATAGTGATATTTTTATTTCATCCTTTCATACCTCTTTTATTTCTTTCTCTTACCTGACTGCTCTAACGTTTCAAGGACTGTGCTGAACAGGAGTGGTGATAATAGACATCCTTGTCTTGTTCCCGATTTTAAAAAGAAAACTTTCAGTTTTCCTCATTTGTTTTTTCTCATTTAATATGATTGTGGCAGGAGGTGTTTCATAAATGGTTTTTATTATGTTGAGATAAAGATCTTCTATACCTATTTTCCTTAGTGTTTTTGTCATGAATGGATGTTGGATTTTGTCAAAGGTTTTTTCTGCATCTATTGAGATGATCATTTGATTTTTGTCCTTGCTTCTGTTTATGTGATGGATTATTTTTCTTGCATATGCTGAGACAAATCCTCATATCCCTGGCATGAAGCCTACTTGGTCATGGTGTATAATCTTTTTAATAATTTGTTGCATTCTTTTTGTCAGTATCTTAAAGACTTTTGCATCTATGTTCATTAGATAAATTGGTCTATAATTCTCTTCACTAGTTGGATCCTCATTTGGTTTTGGGATCAGGATATTAGCTTCCAAGAATTATTTTGAAGTATTCCTTCCCTCCCAATTTCATTAAAAAGTTAAGAGGAGTATTGGCATTGTGAATCTATCAGGTGTTTGGCTTTTCTTAGTTGGATGGATAGGTATAGATGATATAGACATAGATATAGATACTGATACAGATCTGCTTCAATTTCATTGCCTGTTATTGGATTGTTCGAGATTTTTAAGCCTTCTTGGATATAGTCTCTCCATTTACTCTGAGTTCCCCAGTTGTTTGACATGCGTTTGTAAAACAGTTGCTAATCATTTTCTGGATTTCAGCAGTGTCAATCGTGACTCCAACTCTTTCATTTCTAAGTACATTAATTTTTTTCCTTCCTTTCTTTTATTTTTGTAGGATTAGCTAAAGTTTTATCTGTTTTATTTATTCTTTCAAAGAACCAGCTCTTCAATTCTTTGACTCTTTGTATATTTTGTAGTCTCCATTTCACTACTATCTGCTCTGATCTTTGTAATTTCCTTCCTTCTACAAGCTCTGGGTTTGGATTGTTCTCATTTAGGAAAGCTAAGCACATGTGATGTCGGTGTAACTAAGACTTACCCTGGAGCGCTGCTGTCACGTGTGGAGGCCGCCTTGGTTGGGATCATCAAAGCAAAGATTATTTCTCTGGTAGAATTTTGTTTGCATTTTCATTGTAATTCACATAGGAACTTGTTCCTGCTGTTATTTTTAAGATTTTATAAGGAGATAAACAGTTGATGTTGAAAATATTGTCTAAACACTCATTACATTTTAAACATTTAATACTGCCTTTTATTGATATTTTATTTTCCTGTTAGGTACACATTGTTTAATATAATAAGACTCATAAAATTAAAATTAATAATTCAGCAATAAATATTTCTAAAAAATAAATATGGGTGTTATACACTCATCATAATGCACTTTTCAAAAAATTTGCCATGATACCCCTGGGTACACCTTTACCAAAACGAAGAGGACTCTCTTGTTAGTGAAGACAGTTAAATGCCCCTTTTATTGATTTACAGGAATTCAGGGCACTGATTCCTGCTGCATATTGGAAGCAGTGCAAGAACTCAAACATTCCTCTACCCTGTGCCTTCTTGCACAGAACCGCCCTTGCTGACGGTTACTCCCTCCGAACCTGTGTTCTGTCATTCCCACGGTAGAATTCAGACCCCATGATCTTCCTGGTCTGAGCCCAGGCCTCCGGGGGATCCCAGGGATTGTCACTTAGCTCTCACTCTCTCCAGGCCTGTTGCCCAAGGCCGTCTCTCACTCAGTCTTTGTGGAAGGGTTTGGCTTGAGTCCTGAAGCAAAAGTCTCTTCCTGGGTGTTGGTCTCTTCTTCTATCAGACCGGTCTGTTGGTCATCAATTCTGTTACCCTGTCTTGTGGAGAACCCAGGGACTGGAGGTGGAGCACACGGTTCCCAGGTCCTCCTGGCACCGGCATGGAGCCTAGTGTGGAGGCCTCAGCGGGAGACTCAGCGCCTGCTTCCTGGGCCCTCCTGGCACCTGCCCCTATCAGCCTCTTGATTGTGGTGGTGTATATGCTCTCCTGAGCTAGGATGATTTTAGTTTACAAAGTGAGGGAGGAGCTAGGAAAGCTACAGACATAAAATTTTAATGCTACCCAATAAAATTTGTTACTTTGCTTTATTACAGCTTTCATTTCTTTTAATCTTATCAAGAATTTTCCAATTTTTTTTTTGCTTTTACAGTCTTTTCAATAATGCTTGGTTCTTTCATCTATCAAAATTAATTTTTGTATACAGTAAGATGACACTCTAAATTGATTTTTTTCCAAATTGCTGAAGTATTTCCCCAGTACCATTTATTGAATAATCATTTCTTTCATGCTATTCTGTGATTTCTCCCCAGAGAAGCATTTAGAAGTATAACTTTGAAAAATAAAAACTATTGCAGTTTTTTAAATACTGAATTTTCTCATTCCAAAATATTTTTTAATTCACTTACTGAAAAAGTCTTTGTTGCTAATTTTTAACAAAACCTGGATTACTATTCCAAAAATAAGTTAAAAATATTTGGTTCTTTTGAAGTCATTACTTTTCCCTCAGCTTTATGGGGGAAATAAATGAAAAGTTCAAAGTTCAGCCCACCAACCAATGGTTATCCATGGGATTTTCTGTTTACTTCAAGTGTGTTATGGTAAAGACTTAAGTGCCAGTATGAATAAGAGGCCATTAAGTACTCAGGAAGCAAAATGAATGCACCATTGCATTCATAAATCAAACCTACTAGTGACTATTCATGGGGTAACTTCTGTGTAAGATTTTTAACTGGAAGGGCCAGGAATATAGCTCAATGGCACAGTGCCTGCCTGGCAAGCATGAGGTCCTGAGTTTGACTTCCAACATCAAAAAATAAATATTTTAAAATTGGAGACAGGCTGTTTGGGGTACACATGTGTGTCCATGCTTGTGCACATATATGTGTGTGTGTTGTTTGCTTAAGCTCTTGCTGCACAAAATGACATCTTCCAACCAGCAAGATCAGCCTCAGTATGGAACCTGTTAGAAGTAAAAACCTCAGGTCTCACTCCAGTTTACTGAACAGGGATGTGCATTTTAACAAGATGCTCATGGGACTTTTGTGCGCATTAAAATCCAAGAAGCATTGGTTTAAGCATGTCCTTACTGCCTGACTTGGCTCCAGCTCCCATTTTGATATTCTATGCAAAACAAGCCCTTTTACTCAGAACAAAGGGACAGAGACCCGTCCAATAATTCCATTCAAAGGAACAAAGAAGCACCAAGGCAGCTCCAAGACACAGAAGATGAGAAGTGTTGTACCCCAAAAGGCTGCACCCCAAAATAAAATGAAAATTGTAAAAAGGCAAAAAGAATAAAAAGGCCAAGACATCTTGGAGGAAAAAGAAAAGAGCACTTTATTATTTAGGCTGGCATCCAGCAACACAGCATGAGGATGGAATTTACACTGCTGTGCAACTAGGCTAAGATTTGGGGTGGTTTATAAAGGGAAAAACTGCAAAGCTGGGGGGAGCCACACCTGTGCATTCCTGAGGAAACAGGACATCCTGTTGTTTGCCTAGAGTCCAAGTACAGAGGTTTGTGGCTAGTGTATTCCAGGGATACATTATGCATGCAGGCGGTGGGCATTAAGGGAAGAACACAATTACTGGAGTCACGAGAAGTACAAGGTGCGATTTGGGGCAATGGTTGCATTTTAGGTCAAAGGGTGTGATGCCATCTCCCTTAGGAGGCCCTGTGGCTGTGGGAGTCTAAAATGTGATTATACTTCTCATACTTAAAGAGGACAACACTGTCGTTCATGATAGCATAAAATCAGAACTCTATTCCTGAGGATGGAACTGAATTTATCGAACCATTCACAAATTCTTCCAAATGCACTCTTGCGTGTGACTGATAAAGATTTAACTGTCCCTATAAATAAGAAGACACTGAATAATCAGAAAGAACAGCAAATGTATCATAGTATGGATTATGTACCATAGTCCAACACCAAGGGCTTATTTTAGTCCTGCACTCTGAGCTTTCTGCATCAGCACCCAAGGACTATTCTGGCCATTTCAAACACAATGACAATGACCATTTACAGAATATCTGCCAAGGTACAGGTAACATGGTAGGACACCTGGTCCTTCCCTTGAAGAACTAGCAATGTGCTTAGAAGATAACCAACCTACAGTAAAGAGAAAGTCAGTTACAGATTTCAGGGGCTTTTACCTATGCATGGTAAGAGAGGAGAGAGCAGGAATTTTTTATGAGAGTGTATTTACTCTAACATTATAATGCTCACAAGTAAACTGGCCAAAAAAATGCATCAACTGACATTTGCTTTTTTATTCATCCATTATTCAATAAATTTTCTTGAACATTCACCATCATTTAATCCTCATGAAGCTGAGAGATATTATTATTCCCATTTAGAGATGAAGAAAGTGAAGAGTAGAAAAGCTCAGTGACTTTCTCACAGAAAGTTTGAAAAGAAGAGCCTCAGATGTGTCAAACTAACACAAAATGATCTAACATTGATCTCATCAGTGTTCCACAAGCTGTGCAGAAAGTGGGTGGGATTGACAAAGTATTCAAAGAAATAATGGCTGGAAATATGCCCAATTTATCAAGACATGAAACTACAGATTCAAGATGACAGGATATCAAACAGGACAAGCTCAAAGCACTCTACATCATGACATACAATAGTCAATTTTCTGAAAACAAAAGAAAAAATCTTGGAAGCAGTAGAAGAGAAAGCATTTATTGTCTATAGGAGGGAAACAGTTCTCATGACAACACTTGCTCATTAGCAACCATTGAGGCATAAAGGGAGGCCTCGATGTGTCCCCAGTACTGAAAGAGAAGAACAGTCAGCCCAGAATACTACATGCAGTGAAATCACCTTGAAGGAAAACTGAGAGAATATGTTGTAAAAGTATAGCTAAGGGGACTTTTCTAAACAGAAGGGAACTGAAAAATGAAGAATCTTGAAACATCAAGAATGAAGAAAAAACATTAATGAGATAAATACAATAGTCTTTTTTTCTGTTGAGTTTCTATCTGTGATCGCTGAAACAAAAACTATAAGGCTGTTTAACATGATTCTCAAAGTCTATAGAGGAAATATTTAAAACAATTTCTATCATAAGTGAGAAAGAGTAAAGGGACATAAGAGAGATTACGTTTCTATACTCACTCAAGTTGGTACATTAACACAGTAGACTCCTGTAAATCACGTAGATGTAATGCAATGCCTGACTTAACCACTAAATATCTGTATAAAACAACATATCCAAAAATATACAGGAAACAAGTCAATCACCTAAAAATGTTCAATCACCTAAAATAATGTAACAAAAAGAAACAGAAACCAAAAAAACACAAAGGTAAACAAAAAACAAAAAGGCAAATCTTAGCAATAAAATATCAAAATGACACTAAACATAATTGATTTAAATATAGTGTTAAACACAGCATAAAGGACTAAAAAATTTTTTGTCTTTTTGAGACAGGATCTCACTATGTAGTTCAAACTGGCCTTGAGCTCACTTTGTAATCCAAGCTGTTCTCTAACTCACAACAACCCTCCTGCCTCAACCTCTCGAGTGCTAGATTACAGGCGTGCGCCACCATGCCAGGCTCTAGATTTTTTAATGACCTGACTCTATCTAAAATAAATTCACTTCAAACATAATGATATAGGTAAGTTGGGAAAAGATATACCATACAAACATTTATCCAGAACAGTACAAATAGCTACACTATTATCAAATACAGTGGATTTCAGAATAAAGAAAATTTCCACAGATAACACATAATGATGAAACGGTCCTTCCAATAAGAATATAAAGAAATCCTAAATATACATGCACCAAACAACAGAGCAGCAAGGTGTGAAAAGAAAACATTGAAAGAATTAAAGGAGAAACAAGTACACAGTTATAGCTGAAGATTTCAACATCCTTTTCTCAATAATTGACAGAACAACAGGACAGAATACCAGCAAGGCTGCAGAAGAACTCAATAGGAAGAGGACAAGAAGTCACCAAGAAGCAAGCCCTCTCTGCAAATCAGCGCCATGCACAGGCCACTGAGGAGAGAGCCAGATGCCAGCCTTTTCCCATGAGTCAGTGCCATTTGCAAACTGCGGAGGGAAGAGAACAAAAAGTCAACAAGAAGCAAGCTCAGCTTGCGAATCAGCCCCATGTGTGGACCACTGCCAGGAGGGCCAGATGCCAGCCCTTCCCAGCTTGCAGGCTGGGAAACAAGAAAAGTCAACCACCACCACCACCCCCGCTGTAAGAGACTGGCTGATATGGAGAAACACAGGCTGTAATGATAGCTATTAAGGTAAAATACAGCTTAATGCTTAAAACTTGTAGTGTTTACTATTTCATTGACTTTGCAGGTCTAAAGCTGGTAGTCTGATCATCTATTCAGAGGATAACAATATGCATTGTAGCATCCATGGGGGATCTCCTTCTGATGGTGGTAAGCATTGTTAACTGCCTATTATCTTGTTTTGAAGTCCTGTATCATTTTCATTGCTTTGTTGGGTTGGGTTTTATTCTGTTTTATTTTGTTTCATTTTATTATAAATGATGGCATGGGCAGCTATTTTGAAGATAGCAATATATATTATGGTAACCATTTTGGATTTGCTATTGGCTTGTTTTGAAGTCCTTTATTGCATTCATTTTTTTATTTTATTGCCTCTATTCTGATCTTTTTTGTTTGATTTTTTACTATGTCTGAAGGTATCTGCAGCTATTTTGAAGACAAGAGGCATTATGGTAACCATTGTTGATTTCCTATTGTTTTGAAGTCCTGTGTCACTTACATTGGTTTGTTTTTATTGGCTTTATTCTGTTTTATTTTGCCTGGTTTTACTCTCTTTAAAATAAGTAAGAAATTTTAAAAAAAGAACTCAATAACACATCAACAGGATCTAATCAGCGTTTATAAAACTCTCCTCCCAACAGAAGAATACACACTTATTTCAAGCTCCCATAGAGCATATACCAAGAAATAGATTCTATCCTGGGCCATAAAGTAAACTTCAAGAAGTTCAAAATAATTTTGGTCTAGCAGAATGTATTTTCTGTCTATAATGGAATCAAATTTGTAGTCAATGACCAAAAGGTAACAGAAAAATCTCCAAATATTTGGAAACTAGCACAATTCTACACAATCAACAACTGGCTAAAAAAAAAGTCTCACTGACAATCAAAACACATAGAGAACTGAAAAAAATGAAAGTACAATATATCAGAATTTGTGGGGTGCAGCTAAAATAAAATTGAGGGGCAAGCAATTATGTTAAATGCTTGTGTTAGAAAAGAGCAAAGGTCTCAAATCAATAATCTAAACTTTGACATCAAGAAACTGAGAGGAGAAGAGAAAAATAAATTCAAAGAAAGCAGAAAAGTTTGTTTTTTGAAAAGATCAATAAAATTGACAAATGTCTAGCAAGCCTAACGAAATAAAAAAGAAGGCACAAATTATTCATATTAGATGTGAAACAAGGGTTATCACTGCAGCTCCAGCCTACAGAGCTGACAAAGAAAAATCATGAATAATTCTACACATTAAGTTCCCTAACATAGATGAAATGGACCAAAGTTAATGTCACCAATAAGTAAGCAAACAGATAGAAGATGCCTCCTAATACAATGAACCAATGACATCACATCACATTTGTGAAGCCCTGACAAAAATTTTTAACTTCAATCTAATCTACAGGAAACATCAGGCAAACCCAAACTGAAAGATATATATAAATGCCCTTTATTCTCCAAAAATGTCATATAAGAAAAATATAGACTGAAAGGTTACTCAGGTTGAGAGTAAAGAGTCATGGTAATTTCAACATGATCTTGAATTGGTTTCTGAAAAATATCATACATAGTCTTTGGGTTAAATTGTAATATTGCATAGATGTTAACTTCCAGTGTTTTCATTGTATTGCAGTGAAGACACAACACAGTATTTAGGAACAAAAGGCCATCATCTCTGTAACTAACTTCCAAGTGACTTGGGAAACAAAATTGAAATGTGGCAATAAAAAATGGTAAAGTAAACATTGTAAATCTTAACAGCTAGTAAATCCAGTTGGTATACATACATGAATTCTATGCACCATTCTTACAACTTTCCAGAAATTTTTAGATTATTTCAAAAGAAAAAGTTACAAAGCATTAAGGTGTGGGTATGGGCTTGGCCCAGTGTCTGTCACCTAGCAAATGCTCAGTAAATGATAGAGGACAGGTGAGAGTTGAGAGGAGCCTGCAGGCAGAACTGTGTTTTGGACTGTAAGGAAATTGTTTAAAAGCAGTTACTTTTGTCTAAATGGACTCAATCTTGGGAAGTAAGTCTGGAGTGGCCCTTCTTGGTTATGCAAGTGCCAGATAATTCAGTACCCTTTGCCAAAAAGGCAGAAGCAACAGGATAACTTTATGGCCTGACAAAGATAAGTCTTCTTCTTACAGAATTTGAGAATATGTAGATTTGTTGCCAGGAAGGAGGATCAAGGGAATCTAGGGGCCATAGGCAGCACTCCTGACCCAAGCAAGACCCCTGACATGATCTGGAAACGTGTGAATTTTAGCTGCATTGTATAGACATCCTTCATTTAATGACCAAGATCCATTCCTGCAATTAGACCATTAAAAGAATTGATGACTAAATGATGAATTGTGTATAGTATGTACATTCCACTATTCAGAACACAGAAATAGTCAAAGGAAATTCCACCTTGATGACTTTGGTTTTATTTGAATAACTTTTACTTGCAGTACTATAATGTGTAACAGAACGTAAAGCTACAGTACTGTACTACACAGGGCAACCAGCAAAAATTACCGTACTGTAGCAGAAGCCTCCATAGGTCATAAGTCAGAGCTGCGGGTCATAAGTCCAAACAGCACACCTTGTTTAAAGTCCAAAAAGTTGTTAAACAGGTAGGTATTAAGCGAGGGATATCTATAATCCCAGGGCCCCGACTGGAGCGCACTCACCCATGCTCAAGAATGAGGAGGTAAAACAGCTTCCCACATCAGGGTTTCAGTCTCACGGTGACATGGGGCAGACCAGAGCAGTGATAAATAAGAGAGGCCTTCTCTCGCCACTCCAGCCTGGGGTCTTGCAGTGATGGACAAAGGATCTCAGACCACTTCAGGTCTCTGCTCTTCACTGGCAGCATCTGTGTGGCAGTGTAGGACCAAGGGCATTAGGAAATGTGGGTCTGCTAGTGACTAATCAGACTCCTTGGTTCTCTCTGAAGGGATTCTAGAAGCAGGACAGACTCCACTAGACAGCATAAATTCCCGGGGTTCTGATATAATTCAATGAGAAGAGAAATCCTAGGCTATCATTAGGCTGGGTAGGTCAGTGCTGAGGATTGACTTAAATCCTGAGGAGATATTACTTGGGCTCCCAGATGAAGCAATGAGTCTTGAATCATCATCACCATTACACTACTATGCTCTCTCTGCAGATCAAGGGCCACACTTTCTCTAGGTTGAAATTCACACCCTCTTTCAGTCATTTGACAAGTATTTCTATAATGTCTTCTATAGGCGTGGCACTAAGATTATAGTATTGAGGAAATGCCAAAAATCTTTGATCTGCATGCTAATAAGAGTAAAAACCTTCCAATTTGTTAAAAGCTTGTATCTTTACTATATCCAGTAGCTGACTCCACTGATGGATTTACAGCTGATCTGCTGTTAACAAGGGGGATCTCAGCAGAAATAGTTCACAAGCGGAGTGACCTGGAAAGGCTTATCTCTTCCCCACTCCTCCCTTCTCTCTCTCTCTCTCTCTCTCTCTCTCTCTCTCTCTCTCTCTCTCTCTCTGCTTCTTGCTGTCATGCATGAGCTACTTCTCCTCAGCCATGCTCCTCCGCCTTGCCACCCTGCCTTAGAGCCAACTGACTATGGACTGAAACCTCTACAAACTGTGAGACAGAATAAACCTTTTCTCCTTTAAGTTACACTCATCAGGCATTGAGTCCATGCAATGATGAGAAAGTAGCTAAGAAAGCCCTCAAAGAGAATCTCATTTGCAGCACAAAGCCTGAGGTGGGGAAGGGAGTAGCAAGTACCAAGGGACTAAGATAACAGAGCATCAATAGTAACTGCTAAACCAGTTTTCTTCCTTCTGGTTTTAAGTGACAAACAATTCTAGTCTCTTCTCCTCCTTCTTCTCCTTCTCCTTCTCCTTCTCCTTCTCCTTCTCCTTCTCCTTCTCCTCCTTCTCCTCCTTCTCCTTCTCCTCCTTCTCCTTCTCCTGCTCCTCCTCCTCCTCTTCCTCCTCTTCCTCTTCCTCCTCCTCCTCCTCCTTCTTCTCTTCCTTTTCCTCCTCCTCCTATTCCTTTTCCACCCACTCCAGGCCCCTGCCTTCCTTGGTGTTTGTTTCACTCTGAGGAGCCCTTTGGTCCTCAGGAGTCAATGTCCACAGGGTCACCCGTGCAACTCAGCCTTCAATTTTCAAAGGCAGCAGTGCTCCAAAGCAGCTTGGTCTTCCCAAAATCTTCACTAAATGCCTCATTGGACCAGCCTTCAATAGTTGCCCATATATAGCAGGGGCTGTGGAGAAGAAATAAACTGATTTGAAAGGCCAACATTGGATTCCTACCCCAGAGGCCTGGAGGTGAGATTGTAATTTCATAATAACAGTGTAGATAAGGCGAGAAAACAAAAATCTAGAAAGGAGTAGAGATTTGCTCTAAATCATACATCTTTTCTGTGCAACCAGTAAGCAAATGACAGACAACCCAACAGAAAAATAAACAAAAGTTTGAATGAGCATGGAAGAGGGTAACCAAGTGGTGAATAAACCTGTGAGCAGGTGCTCAAACTCATCTGTCATTAGGGGAAAAACACAGTGTATCACTACACAACCAAAGGATGGCTAGGTGAAAGACGTAAGTCGTCAAATGCTGGCAGTGATACTGAGCAGTTGGACTGTAACACACAGCTGCTGATAATGATGTTGTTAAAGCAACTTGAAGAACTGCTTTGCAACATCTATAAATATGAGACCTTTAACCCATACATAGCCTAACTATCCCACTCCTCGATGTATAAGCAGAGAGAATACAAACATATACTCACCAAGACATGCTTAAAAATGTAGCAGTTTTATTCATAGAACCAAATCCTAGAAACAACTCAAGAATCCATCAAAGGCAGAATGGCCCAACAGACCATGGGATGATCATGAAATGAAATACTCTTCAGCAATAAAAAGAACGAACTACTGTAACACACAAGAACTCAGACTTACAATGTTGAAAAAAAGATTCCAGAAAAAACAATACACTAAATGATTCTATTTATACAGATTTCAAGAACAGGCAAAATTAAAGTATGCAATTAGAAATCAGGAGAGAGTTTATCCTTGAGAAGGTAGTGACTGAGAAGAAGCCTAGACAGGGCAGGGGGCATTTGAAATGCTAATCATATTGTTTCTCTACCTGGGTGCTGGTTACATGAGTATCCATTTGTTAAAATTCAATCCTTTGGTTGGCTTTTATGAATGCATGATATTCAGCCATGTCTGAGTACCCATGATATTTGATTCCAAGGTCCCTTGTAGATACCAAAATCTGCAGATTCAGATATATAAAATGATGTGGGATTATCACATAACCTATGCATCACCCTCCTGTGTGTTTTAAGTCATCATTAGATTGTGTCTAATACCTAACACAGTATAAATGCTTTGCAAGTAACTCTACAGCATTGCTTAGGGCATGATGATAAGAAAAATGTTTGTACGTGTTCAATACAAATGTGATTTTAAACATAATTTCAATCCATAGTTTGTTTAACTTGCAGGGGCAGAATACGTGGATACAGAGAACCAACTGCAATTCCACAACAAAAATTTAATGAAAAAAAAAATCCATCCATTAATAGAAGAGGTACAACTTTATCCCTCAACCAGAAGATTTTCCACCACACAAATTCCTCCGCACACCTTCAGGTCTCGACCCAAGCGTATGGACCGAAAAGCCCCCTGCCCTGTCTAGGCTTCTTCTCAGTCCCTACCCTCTCCTGATTTCTAATTGCATACTTTAATTTTGCCTGTTCTTGAAATCTGTATAAACAGAATTGCTCCCGTGTTTCACTGCTGAACAGTGAAGCCCCATCGTCCCACCCTCACCAGCACATACCGGAGGCCTCCTGTCTGACCCAGATCCTTCTTGAAGCAGCCCTTTCTGCCGTCCCTGCCCTGTGGGAGGCGGCCACCAGGACTTCAGCCTCCCTTTCACCAGCTCCTTCTCTTCTGGGATTTTCTTGGGCCAAATGTTCTTGGAGTCTCTGGCCAGCCTTGCTGAGCTCTTTCCAACTCCTGTTTAATTCTTTCAATGGGTAAAGCGTTCCAGATTCAGGGTGAACAGATGGATACTTGAGACACGGAATGTACATCGTCACTGTGGGCACTTGGCATCACTGCAAGGTCAGATTATAGGAGACCTTAGAATTCAGGCCATATTGCATCCCTGAGGACACGGGACATTTGGAGTCGTATGTCTTCAGGGCTCTAGCTATGAGTTAGCTACACTCAGGGACCCACTTTCACTTTTCTGGTCTCCTTTAGGCAACAGCACCTACTTCTAGATCAAATAGTTAGAACTTGAACTGCAGATCAGTCTGCAACTCCATGCCATGGCCACGGTGGAAGAATCACTGTAGAGTCCGAGTGAAGTGAGCCATCTAAGGCGTGATCAGAGGTCCACCAAGGCCCCAAACAGTGAATCAAAAATTAGTTTATGACCACTAACCCACGTTTCCCTCACTGGGAAGCAGATCATGTACTGCATCAGGACAAAGGTATGCAGTGCCCTAGCAAATATGCCCAAGCAGCCACTCTGACTCCACAGAAGAAAAGATGTGAATTTTGGCTGATGGAAAAGGCACTTTCTCCCAAGATCTAAACCACTTCATAGTAAATTTTCAAAACAAGGCCCTCAGTACTGTTAGTGTCTAGCAACATTCAGGGTCACTCCAAGTTCATTTCAGTCTTTCTCTTCTTGAGCTAAAGAGCTTACACCAAAGACCCCTGTACCCCAGGATTGCCCAACCTTTCCCTTGGCCTCAGACCTCCCTCCACACTCAGTCATTCAGCTGCAATGCTCCCTGTCCCCTGGCTGAGCCCCAACCAGCTCACCATGCTCTAAACTTCTGAAAGCCTAGCCCCACTGGCCCTCAGGTCAGGTCACCCAAGCACAAGTGCACACAGGAAGACGAGGATCTGAGTGCAGGTTTAACTGGGGGGAAGTGATGGCAGGAAGCCCTGTGGAGACACTGGGGTTGAAAAGGTGGACACTGCAGGGGTGGTTATCGAGCACTGAGGGCACCTGGAGCCCAGTGCCAGGGAGGAATCCTGGGAGCCCACAGAGCACACCTCAGAGTTCCCTCGGTCAAGTGCTGTGTCTTGAAAACTCCGCTCAGTGCTCAAGTCAGCCTCTTCATTATCTCTCAAGCACTTTTTTGGTTTTTACTTTTGATTGGCATGTAATAACTGTACATGTGTGTACATGTGTGCTGTTCTGAAGCATATCTACACTGTGTCATGATTAAGTTGGAGTAACTGACACTTCTTCACAAAGGCTCCCTGTAAGTGGTGTAGGAGCTCAGAGCTTACAGGGCAGCAGGCAGGCCACCCACAGCATCTGCTACAGTCTTCATGAGCAATACCCATGTCCATGGCCCAGGGTTCACCAAGGCCTAATCAAGGATTTGGGCATAGACAGAGCTGTGAAGTGAAGACAGAAAGGAGACCCAGAGCCAGACATGGGGAGGCACACGTGTACTCCCAGCACTCAGAAGCTGAGTCCCCTTGATGTTCTGACAAACTTGCACATCCACAAGAGCAAGGCTCTACCAGATGACCAAAGATGTGCGAGCTGCCAAGCAGCCCTCACCAGTGTGCACAGTAGGGGGCCAAGCACAGGAACAGGGCCCTGGAGCAGTGCACAGGAGCTGGATCTGCAATAGGAGGGAGTGAATGTGGGCAGGGCATCAGGGCTTGGCCTTCAGGGCCGAGGAAGCTGGCATGTCTCCCCACCTGCGCCTGCTCTGTCTGGGTGAAGGCTGCTGCTGGGCTTTGGGCTGCTCTGCTAGGGTATCCCTCCTTTGACCAGATATTGCCTTAAGGCAGAGAAGCAGGGGTGGCCGAGGGAACAGCTGGGAATGTTCACTGGGAAGAGGAAGGAGCTGCCCCAGCTCCTTAAGAAAAGGCCCAGGAGACCGTTTCTCCTAACAGAGGTACATTCACAAGCCTAGATAATTCTGCCCCTGTGCCACTATCCTGCTCCATGAGGTTCCGTGGACCCTATGATTTATTTCACCAGATCTAACTTCAAAGTCCCTGCCATGCCAGCACTGTCTGATGCCTCTTTGCCTTCCAATTCATGCATAATTACAACCACACCTGAGAGCACAATGAATCAAACAGACTCCTGTGTTCCCGGTACCCCGCATGGGAGGCAGAGCTAAGCACATCAGGCTGCCAGCTGGGGTCCACCTGGACAGCGCCATGCAGGGCTCCTGCTATACACACGCCTGCTCAGCCCACTCCTCAGCCTGCTCACCACTGAGCCCCACTGCCCAGCTGAACCACAGACTCTTCACTGCTCCCCGCTTCTGTCACCTTTCCTCTCCACGCAGTGACTCCCAGCCCTCAGAAACTTCTGGGATACAAATTATTGTCCCAGGGCCAGGTAAGGCTATAAGGCACTAGACAAAAATAACATGCCGGAAGCTCCACTGGAGAACTGCTGGGGAGCACAGATCTGGTGCCGTCCTGAGAGCTGGGAGGCTGGCTGGGGGATGTGCAGTGCAGGTTAATGGAGTCTGTGGCACGGAGCACTGAGAAAAGTAGCCCAATATTTTTTTTCTTCTTTCTGGTTCAGCAACAGTGGTAAAAACAACTCCAACCTGCCCATAAATCACTGTCTTAAGGGAAGAGTTTCTTTAAGTAGAGTTTGCACCAGGCAGTATAACAGTGCGTTAATTGAGGCATGGGGCAAAATACCAGTCAGATCACCTGGTTTCCGTCTGTCCTCGGTCTCCCGTCGTGTCCCTGGCAGCCATCCCCGCTGCCCTGTCTGGGTGGGTTCCCTGGCTCTGTGTCTGCAGCCACTCTGCCACAGTCCACTGGCCCCACACTCCCTCCCCAGAATCCACATGCAAGAGACAGGGCCCAGGAGCCGGGCATCCAAGCCGACACCAGCACTGCCTCATCCACGCTCGGCTGCTGGTGCCACCTCTCTGCACACTGGAATCTGTTTTGCCGCTGGTGACTCAGACTGGAAGTGACAAATATACCCCCATCCCACAAACTGGTCAAACTGGTGGATTAATACCCAGCTCCATGGCCTTCTGATGGGGCTGACTTTGGGGCACATTCTCTACAGGTCCCCCAGGGTTCTCCATTTGGGCTGAGAACACATGGAAATTGGGCTGATGACACATCCTGTGTAGGCTGATTCCCTTCCCTAGCTCAATCCCCACCCTCTGTGATCAGCTCCCAAGTAAAGTGCTACACTCACACCTGTCCACATGCCTGCCTCTTGGGGAACAGCCACAAATAGGAGTGAATCTGACCTGACTCACCTCTCAAAGCCTCTAGTCTAGGACATGTTGCCTGTCTCTCAAATAGGGGTCCCTCAGACAAGCTGAGCCTCGGACACTATAACCTGGCATTCAACATTTGCACACAGTAGAAAAATAACCAAGAGTCATTTGATGAGATGAGTCATGTTCTGAAAGGGAAAAGCCATATATATCACAGCAATCGTTTCTTGAAAGTTTTATACAAGTCAGGAACTTGTTAATCAGATTTGATTTGGATTGATTTGGATGACTATCCAGTAAGGTGGGATTTATCCCGATTCACAGAAAAAATAGAGATTCAGAGAGTTTAAGAACCTTGCTCAAGGTCCCAGAGAATGTAAGAGATAGATCCAGAACTTAAATCCCAGATTCTTCTGATAAGCTCATACAAAAAACCATATCCAGTACAAAAAGGATCATTTCTACATCAGATGTTGTCTATATCCTGAAATTTTTAGGGAATTGTCCTTCCCTGCTTTCCTACCTCAGGGATTCCTATTGCCCTTCAATGCTCAGTTCAGGCTTGAATTTACTGTGGAAGCATTCTCTGTACCCTGCCCAACCCAAGGCTGGGCTCAAATGCGCAGGCCCCCACAGGATGCTACACTTGTGCCCTGATCCAGTCCTGCTTTGATTTTGCCCTTTTCTTGAGTTACCTCCCCTTCGTGTTCCTGCTCATTGCCACATCCCCAAGCCTAGAGAAGAGCCTGCCTGTCACATATGACATAGGGTTTCACCCTCAGAAAGGCTGCAGGAATGTTCCCAATCTCATGTGCCAAAGGCTAGGAAATCTCTACACTCCATACAGCAAGAACAGTGATGATGGTATCTCACTAAGCAAAGAGCAAACTGACCTGAAGACACCGTGTCTCCCTGCACATCTCAGTCAAGAGGAAAAGTAGGAGTGCCTGCAGGGCCATGTGCACCCCAGCTTTCCTGGGCCTCCATTTCCTGGTCTGTTAAAAATGACAGCACTGACCTCCACAGCCATTCCCCTCTGGCAAGGGGTGGTTCTAGGGATGTCCCAGCACCTGCTGGGCATCTCAGGGGAGTCACAGAAGTGGAAGGTGTCTTCCTTGATCTCTACAAGTGGCCACTAACTATAAAGGCAAGGCTCACAAACATGCTCCAAAGAACAGTAGGAAAGTTGAAAAAAGGAGAGAAAAGTCCAGGCAAGGGTGAATTATCAACTGAGCAGAGGAGGGATGGACTAATATTGCCAAAAGATTTATTCCAGGGTCATTCTGATCCATGCCAGAGGAGCTGGGTGTTTATATTGCTACACCTGACAGTCATCAGTTAAAAGCTACCTCCAGAACATAAATTCCCAAGTATTCTTTGTGCACAAAGTGGATCTGAGTGTTAGGGAGCCTGGGAAACATAGTTTTCTACAACACAGAGCAGAGTGTGAGGAAGGGCGTTAGAGTGATCTACAAGCAATCAGTGACAGGTGTGCCAGGAGATGAGGAGACTCTACCTTGGAATTATAAAATACTTGGGGGCCAGAGGTAGCCATGCAGGCTGGGAGGAGAACCAAGAAGCCAACCTGCACCCTCCCACGTGCCAGTTGGTCATGTTCCAGGAGGAGAACCAAGAAGCCAAGCCATGCCCTCCTGTGAGCTAGCCAGCATGCAGGTAGGGAGACGAGAAGAAACAATCGCCAACCCCAAGCAACTGACTGATTCAGAGGAACACAGGCTGAGATGATAGCAAGTGAAGAAAAAAAAACTTAATTCTTGTATTGTTTGATTGACTTTGCAGGCCTAAAACTGGTAGTCTGAGCATCTATTTAGAGGATAACAATATGCAATGTAGCAACTATGGGGAATTTCTTTCCGTCTTGTTTTTGAAATCTGATATTGTTCTGTTTTGTTTTGTTCCATTTTATTGTTTTGTTTTATTCCCTTTAAAATAAAAATTCATTCATTCATTAAATACTTGTGGTCTGGGCTCCCAATTTCTACTTCCCATTTTAAAAGAATAACTCAGGGTTATCAGTAAGTTCCCAAAAACTCCTGAATGTAGAACCTGGTAACATGGTTATGAGGTTCTGATGTAAATGGTAGCTGACTCGGCCAGGCAGTGTTCACCAAGCACTTTGGGATCTGGAATTTTTGGTTCCCAGAAGTCTCCTAGGTCTGGCCTTTCTTATCACTGGAAAGGGGAACAGGATGAGGTGTGTCAGGTGGAGATGCAGCCACCGAGTCTGGTCAGATATTAAAGAAAACCCAAATTAGACTTCATTGATGATGGCAGGAATGTGATACTTGAAAGGGACATCAGTCTCCTGGGATACAAGACATCCTGATGTCTTCATGCTGATGGTATTCTGGGAGAAGGAGATCTGGGGAGCTGGAAAGGGTGAGCAAAACCCAGGACTGCCTGGAGTCTCTGCAGGAACAGAAATGGGCACCTTGGTCACTTGCCATGCAGTCTATCGCTTGAAGACTGTGTCTGCCATGAGCCGTGGCATAGAGTGAGCCCCCATCTGACAAAGAGTTAGCTGTGGAGAGCAGTGGAAGGACACAGGGGAGGAGCAGAAATGTCCACAAAACCCTCAATCCTCTCTTTCCTTCTACAGTGGATCCCAACTGGTGCCTTCAAGCAAACTGAGTTTCCTTTCACTCACTGCCAAAGCTTACACAACCCCAATACCACTAGTACATGTCTCCCTACCCCATCACCTGTGGACTCCATCTTCAATCCTTAGAGGTCCACAGCTGCCAATTCTTCAGTCCTATATCCTCACCCAATTCTTCTCATTGAGAATCATCCAGTCTCTAAGAAGCTCTCCCCTTCTCCACAGCAGGAAGATATAAGGAGCTATCAACTGTAAATTCTGTTACCTTGGCAAGGTAGGGACTGATAGTACCCAGATGTGTTCCTTCCTCCATCCTTGCCTGGAGGTGCAAAATCTTAGACACAAAAGTGATGTGTTAATTGCAAGACCCCAAACCACAATGTGACAGGCAAATGGGAGAGATACCTGGGGGTGGGGCGGTCCTACGAAGTTATTGGTTAGCAGGGCCTGTGTCTCCAGAACTGGAAGAGAGGCAGAAGCACAGTACCCTTTTGAATCTTTCACAAACTCTCCAAACACAGTGTAGATGCTCCTCTGGGACCCAGGTGCATGAGGCTGCAGACACCAAATCAGAGGACTACACAATAGGAAGGAAAGAATGGGACCAGATGTCCAATGTCCATGCGAGCTGATGAACTTGCAATTACTGTAACAATTCCCTTTCTTTGATTCATAATGACTTTTTAGTCAGATTAGAATCAAGTCAAAGTCAGTGGCAATAATGTCTCTTTATGATCCTAGCACAGATAATGAAAAATGAAAAGCTGGGGAAAAATATCCTCTTACTCTGCTTGCAAGCCAAGCAAATGCCTTTGTGTCTTCTTCTTCATTCAAGAAGAAAAAGGCAGTCTTAAAAACTCTGTTAAATATCAATGTTCCCTTCCAAGAAGGGACAAATTCCACTTTAAAACAACAACAAAAAAAAAAGTACACCATCTTACAATGTCTACATAAAGGGCCATGTGTGTAAACTGTACAAAATTAAGCTGTTTAAAAATTACATACTACAAGCAATTGAATCCAAATATAATCCAAATATTTAAGTGTACATTCTTTTCTGCGGCGCCCTTTTCTGTCCATGCCACGTCCTAGTCCATCCACGCCTTGTGACAATCGCTTCTCCAGGAAAAGGACACCGCATGTGGGAATTGGGCGCGGGGATCTTGGAATGTTTTGTACTGATAATTGTAATTTGTGTAGTTCACATGTGTATGTTTTTATGTAATGCTCAATATGGAGTCGAGGGTGGAGACTCCAGGGGGGTTGCTGGGGGCCCTCTAGATAACCCCTTTGTGAGGACTGGTTGTGGGGTTT
>PVLA01005296.1:0-20010 GCA_004027455.1 Hydrochoerus hydrochaeris | reverse complement strand
GCTAGGACACATATGTTACACCACCGGCCGCCTAAGACAGGCACAGGACCTATTGCTGTCCTGCAGGCCCATGACGGGTAAGGCCCAGTTGGGTTCATATGAAGAGTCCTTGACCCAAGACAGGCGCTGTCCTACAGGCAGCCAAAGACGGGCAACTAGGACACATATGTTACGCCACCAGCCGCCTAAGACAGGCACAGGACCAATTGCTGTCCTGCAGGCCCATGACAGGTAAGGCCTGGTTGGGTTCATATGAAGAGTCCTTGACGCAAGACAGGCGCTGTCCTCACAGGGACTGCCATACTCCCATAAGTGATAAGGGAAACAATATAGGGAGCGGCACAATAGCCTCACACATCTCTCCCTCCTGCAGGCATTCAAGTGCATCGGCTTACATTTCCCAAGCTAACTAAGTAACAAGATTGAGATGTTAATTGATACATATTGCCCTGAGCCTGGGGCCTCCCTGCTTGGGGTTGAGGTTAATTAATACCTATTGCTTGGGATTGTCTCTGCCTGGCCCTGGGCCTGGGGCACTTCCTACTTGGGGCTGGGGGTTGCTGCCAAGGTTAGCAAATATATATTCCAGCTTCTAAAAAATAAAGCAGATTCAGATTCACTCACAAACTGGTGTGCAGTGTCTTCTGTCTCTCACTCGCCGACTCCCTGTCCACCTTTGGGAAACCCTAGCCCTGCCGCAGCTGGACTCCGGCACTTTTCCATACTACATTTCAGCTAATATTGTAGAACTAATGACTTTTAAAAGTTGCTATTACCAATTTTATCTACTATAGCAGGATACCTTAAGTTACAACAAAATCTTAGGAAATAAGACTGAATAATATCTGTTATAGAAATACCCTCTTCTTTACCAACTCCCACCCCTCCCTGCCCCTTCAAAATCATCAGCAGCTCTCTCCTGGGACAGACAAATAATGCAAGAATTGTGAAAACTCAATTCAACTTATGTAGCATATCTCTTGGTCCACTGTCTGGCCATCTGTCATGTTCTGCTCTGTTGGTCAGCTACTGAGTGACATATAAATATATACATAAAATAGATGTGGCTATAGGACACCATGGAGGATATGAGTAGTTATTTTATTTTATTTTATTTTATTTTATTTTATACAGAATTTGCTTTAAAGGTTTGAATCAGGACTTCTGAGAACCTGTAGTGAATTACCTTAAGCTGTTAACTGTAAAGCTCGGAACAGGAGTCACTCGGTGGATTGGTTATATGTTGTAGACTTCTTACATCTGCATTTGTTATTGTGTTAATAAATCATATTAAAAACAGTTAGCTAACAAAAAAAAGAAGAAATAGACACAGAGAAGCCACGCCTTCATTCATAAACCATGACTGGGAGACAGGCCCTGATATCAAGCCATGAGTCCTGTGGTCTGGTTCAAGGTGGCTGACATCAATTCCTAGCCTCCGTCATCACCAGCATCTCCGAAGGGAGGTGCCTTCTTGGGCCTCCGCGCCACCATCGGACTGGGGTTTCCCTGCTCATCACTGCTGCCCCTGTGAGCTTTGGTGTCTTTCTCTCGATCGGGACCAACATCGTCACCCACGTCACAGGTCTTCCCTCTCACTCTATTCAGCTTTGGAGTTTGACCCACCTCCTCAAGAAACCTTTCTAGCCTATCTTTTCAGGCCCAGCGAGTCACTCCAAAATGTCATGCTCCTGGGAGGGTGGGTATTGGGGCATCTGTCTCTCCCAACAGGCTGTAAGCTTGTCAGGCACTGAACAGATTTTCAGTCTTTACTTCCCTGTTGCCAGCAAATCCCTAGAATAGAGTAGGTTTTCAAAAGCCCCTTACAGAATAAAATGTTGATTTGGCAAGGAGACACTGCAGTGGTGTATACCTTAGCTCCGCCTCTGACCAACACTTGCCCTGTGTACATAACCCTAAGCAAGCCCATCCCTCCCACCTCCGTCCACTCCTCTGTCGCCATGGTCCTCAGACAAACCACAGTGTCTATGTCTTCTGTTCCATGTCTTCCAACCTCCCAGGAAAGTCAGTGAAAGACACGTGATCTGGGTTCCTTGAGGATAAAAAGCATCCTCCAAGGTATTTGAGAACAACCCCAACAAAGCTTGAGAAAAGACTGGATATAAAAGACGAGAAGAGCCTGTGTCAAGCAGGCTGCAGTTAGCACTGAAAAATGGGAGAGTAAAGGAGACCCGGGCGCAGGGGGGCAGCATTCAGATGAGGACAGGGTGTGTTTAGGAGTGAGCGGCATTCAGGCGGGGAGTTCCAGCATCGGTGAAAGGCGAGACATGCACCCAGCCAAGAACAGTGATGTGTCCAGAGCAGGGCCTAGAGAACTCGCTGCCAGCCACGCTGAGATGACTGTTGAGGGCTGACTATTCTACTCACGCGAGAGTCTAAGGACAAGAGCGGAGGAGAGGGGCAGGCCTGGGGGCAGGATGTGGGGGGCACCATCCTACACGAGGGGAAAGGGAATGGGGTGCAGAGCCCAGGAATAAGTTATCATAGCAGTGCCACATGAGAGCCTGAAGTCAAAGGAAGAATCAGTAATACGGGTCCAACTTTATGAAAATAATATTTTATTCATCATGAATTTTTATATTAATTTTCCTCACTTTAAATATTTTATTAAAATGCTATTTATATTGAGAGACAGGATAGGATATAACTGTCCACCAATATCCTTCTCAAGAGCAGGAGACCTGCGTCAGCTGAGCCCAAGCACTGGGTCCAACCCAGTTCTTGGCTTTGAACCCTGGCTCTGGCACTTCTCAGCTGTGTGGCCTTGGTTAGTCACTTCACATCCTACGCATGCTGTCCTCACCTGAACGATGGCACCTTCCTGGTAAACCTGTCACGGTGCTGACCTGCAGAGGTCATTTCTAACGATTTGTTCCTGTCCCTAAGCACACAAGGCAGTGAAGGGGAGCACAGAGGAATGGAGGAAAGGGAAAGAGAAGTCCAGGCAGAAACTGGGCTCCTTTCCACATCTGACAGACGGGGCACAGGGCCAGGCAGCGGGGAAGCAGGGAGTCTAACCCTTCCCTTCCACAGGAGGATAAGCCTGGTGCTCGGAGTGGGCTGCAGCCTGGCTGCTCGGTGACTCAGCCGCTCTCCTACTCTGGCCCTAGGATCATGTCACCCTCATGGTGACAGCCACAGGCACTCAACCTGACTCCCTGAGAGAGCCAGGGAGAGGCCACTGGAGGAGGCCCGCTCTGCCATTGCTTCTGCCCGGCTCTCTCTGCACAGAAGCCTGTAACTGCAGCATACTGTTCCCTGGTGGAAAATGTCCATGTTTGGTGTCTGCACAAAGGAGAATCTCTATGGAAAGTTTGAGAAAGATTCCCTCCAGCTGGGAATGTGAAAAAAGCCTGTGCCTTTCCTATTTGAAGAAAAAAAGAAGGAAGGAAGGAAGGAAGGAGAAGAAAGAAAGAAAGAAAGAAAGAAAGAAAGAAAGAAAGAAAGAAAGAAAGAAAGAGAGAAAGAAAGAAAGAAAATACTTGAGATGTAGTTATTTTTGTATCCAATTCAAAGGGTGCTGACTCGGCCAGTGCCAACTTGGCCTGGATTCCCATCACTTTCTTTGCAAAGGCAGATGGGACCTGCCACCCAGAGGTGACACAGACCTCAATACATTCATGTTTCCATTTGAGAATCTGACATCCACTTGAAAAAAATATGTAAGTGTGGAAAAGAAATTATAAAAGTATTAGAAGGAAAACCATAGTAAATGTATTATAACCCCAAGTGTAAAGTCCTTTGTAAATAAATTAAAAATCCAGAAGCCATAAAAAAATGAGTAATTCATACAACTACATAAAAATCAAAACTTTCCAAAGGATGAAAGGTATATTAAGAAAGCCAAAAGATGTGAGGTGTGGTGGCACATGCTTGTAGTATCAGCACTCAGGAGGCTGAGGCAGGAGGATTGCTGAGAGTTCAAGGCCAGTTTGGGCTACCAGTGAGTTCAAGACCAGCCTGCACTACAAAGTTATACCCTGTCTCAAAAACATAAAAACAAAATAGAAATCCAAAAAAGGAACACCAAATAATACATATGTCAAAGGGCTAAGTCTCCAAATTCAAAAGGAGGAAAAAAAATCTATGCAAATAAGAAAGGAGCCTAACAGTGCCATAGAAAAAAATTAAAGAAAAAAAAAAGCAAGGATCAACTTACAAGAGAAGAAATACAAATGTCCAATAAACATTACAAAAAGTTCCTTCTTAATCACAAATAAGTAAATGCAGGCTAAAACAATAAAATACCTTTTTAAAACTGTACCTTTGGCTGTGATGATAGCCACTGTGGTAAAATACAACTCAGTATTTGCAGTGGTTAGTGTTTCAGGGGTATTCTGACCATCTATTCAGAGGATAACAATACGCACTGTAGCATCTCTGGGGAATCTCCTTCTGAAGGTGGTAGCCGTTGTTAATTCCCTATTATCTTGTTTTGAAGTCCTGTATCATTTTCATTGTTTCATTGGATTGGGTTTTATTCTGTTTTGCCTTGTTTGATTTTATTATACCTCATGGCATGGGCAGCTGTTTCAAAGATAACAAGATATATTATGGGAACCATTTGGGGTTTACTAGGTCTTGTTTTGAAATCCTTTATTGCATTCACTGGTTTATTTTTATTGTTTCTATCCTGTTCTGTTTTGTTTGATTTTTACTATGCTTAAGTTATGGGCAGCTATTTTGAAGACAATGAGAGGCATTATGGTAACCATTGTTGATTTCCTGTTTTCTTGAAGTCCTGTGTCACTTACACTGTTTTAATTTGCCTTATTCTGTTTTGTTTTGGTTTTATTCTCTTTAAAATAAAAATTACCCAAAAAAACCCCTGTACTTTCAAGAATGTAAACATTTAACAGGCTGCTCTGGTGGCAGGGTGAGGAAAGAGGCACACAGGTGCACTACTAGCAGGGGGGGTGTGTTGATCAAATTCTTTTGGAGGACAGCTGAGCAACCCCACTAAACTTTACAATCCACACAGCACTGATACAGCAATTCCACAATTGGTGATTAAACTGCAGTTGAACTGAAAATAGTATCTGATATAAACGTATTCAAAATATTCATTACAACTCTTCTTTGTGGGAACAAAACACTAGAAGCAATCTCAATTTGGACTAATAAGAAAATGTGCAGTACACTATGGTGTATCTACTGACGTGGAATACTATATCTCTGTTAGAAGCATTAGGAAGACATGAGTTTAATTGTGTGAATAAATCTCTAAGATATATTAGTAAAGACCGAAATTTGATGTATAGTGAGTGAGCCTTGTTATAAATAAAAAGCCTGAGCGTATAACAGGACTTCTTTTTAATCTACAAATATTCAAACACCTGAGTGTGGCTTAAACAACAAAGGGTTTAATTAGGGCAGGTAATAAGAAACCTAGTGGTTGGAAACCCAGAACCGATAGCAAAGTTATCAAGACCTGTCATTATGCTCCCCTATTCTCAAGCTATTTGATGTCTTATTGTTACTTCCTGTTACAAAATGTGTACCTCTATCCTAGGCACCACATCCACATCATCCTAGGCAAAAAGAAGGTGGAATGCCAATCAGTGCTCTTCTCATGAACTCTCCATTGGCCAAAACTTATCACATGACTGAACCCACTTTTCACCTCCATTCAATTGCAAGGATTTCTGGGAAAGTACGTAGTGTGTCAAAAAAAAAAAAGGAGCATACTGCTATGACTAGCTTGGCCAATCAAAGCATGACTTCTGAAACTTGGCACATTGCCGTCCTAATCCTCAAGTAGGATTATCTGGGTATTAACCCATATTTTGTTAGCACAGCAGTAAATTAATTTTAGCCTAATTGTAAAAATGTCTTAAATGAATGAGTGAATGAACCATCAAACATCCTAGAGACATGGCCATTTAGTTGACTTTATTAAGAGGCAAAGAGAGATGATAACTCACATTAGTGACTCCAGATAAGGCAATTTAGAGGATCTAATGTGAGAAAAGGTAAAATAGCAATTCTCAGAAGGATATGGAGCCTTGAGCTCCCAGGTCATTTTCCAAGAGCTAGCAAAAAGACTCAGGATTTACCATTAGCCTGATCTTGTGCTAAGTATGTAAGTTAGGTCCAGGTCTGGGAACTTCCATAGAGTACAGGCATGCTGTTTCTGCCTTAGTACTGAAAGGTTCAGTTGTGTCCTCTTTATTTCAAGCTACAAGTGCTCCCTATTTGACAAAGGAGTGACACCACAAAATCATGCTAGACCAGAACTGCATCTGGATTTTCATTCAACTCTCATATTTTCTCACCAGTAACTTCACTTTAATGCGGTTGCTATAGATTAGACTTGGAATGTCCCTCAACGGCCCATGTACCAAAGGCTTGGTCTCCAGCCTGTTGTACTTCTTAAGAGGCAAGGTTTGGCACAGGTCTGTCATTGGAGATGTACCCTCCACGCACATTGTGGAAATTCACCCTTTTCTTTCTGTCTTTTCCACTTTCAGCCATGAGGTGAGGGTTGCTCTTCTCTATGTGCTCCCCACCATGATAGGCTGCCTCACCACAGCCCCAAAAGCAGCAGTCTAACCAACCATGAATTAAAACCTCCAAAATTGTGAGCCAAAGTAAGTCTTTCCTCTTTTAAACTTGAATATTTCAGGCATTTTGTTACAATAATAGCAAGCTGACTGACACAAAGATTAGATTCCCTCATTTTCAAAATGGGCCAAGTGGATCCACAAACTCAAGAGCCCTCTAAAGTCTTTAAGGCAATAGTTCCAAGCACACACTCTCCTTGACTACAGCACCTGTAGGTTCTGCTTTTAGAGATTCTGGAGACTCAACACACCTAGATTCAAGTCCCAGCTCCCTCATTGCAAGATCTGTGCCCTTGAACAAGTTATTTAACCCCTTTCAATACATTTACTTTTTTGAATGATACAAATAACAATATTTCACAGCAGAGGAGTGTCTATATTGTCAAGCTGAATGGACGCCTTCTGTCCTTTTCAGCCTCTGAAAATGTCCCTCATAGCCTCCTCTCCTCTCTGAAGTCCCTCTTTCTCCTTCTTCCATCATCTCTTCTTTGCCCCCCACCTCTTCCCAGCCAATTCTTATTCTCCCTTAAGGAATTTTCTTCTCCAACCACCCTTTAAATGCCAATATTTTCAGGATTTAAAAGATGCTCAGCTCACTCAAAGCAAAAGGAATGCAAATTAAAACACGAATAAATCATTCTTTACTCTTCAGATTAGCAGAGCGTGAGGAGTTTGGCAAGCCTTTGAGCAGTGATGTAGAAACAGGCTCTCTCATGCACTGCCTAAATAAACTTGATAAAAACCCTTTTTGGCAGTTTGGGACAATTTTGGCACAATCAAAATTTTAAAAGCCCATGAGGATTTTCGGCAGCAATTTAATCTATTATAAGACTTTGTCCTAGAGATAAAACCTACTAAACAGCTACCCGATGTCTGTTATCTCCTTCACTGAAAAAGCTGACCTTTTTTTCTGAAAGAAGCAATGTGCCAAACTAACAGCCATTTCTTAGCCTCTCTCCAGATAGGAACAGTTGCTTGACACAGGTCTAAAGAAGTATAAGCAAAAAAGTATTTGGAAGTTGTCTTAGTTATTTTTGTCATTGCTGAGGCAAAATACCTGACACCCAAAGTTAAAGGAGGAAATATGTGTTTAGTTCACAGCCTGTAGAGGTTTCAGTCCATAATCAGCTGGCTCCAAGGGCTAGTGTATGGCAGAGGAGCACTGCAGAGGAGAAACAGTTCATGGTGGGCAGGAGGAAGCAAAGCAAGGGATGACCATGGGTCTTTCTATCCCTTATATCTTATCAAGGCTACTTAGGGCAGGTGGCACTCACACCCTTAATCCTAGTGCCCTTGATCCTAGCACTCCACTGTGAATCAATTACACACGCTAGATGCAGCCATTTCTGAAAAAACTATACCTATAACCAAATGGGGGTTTGGGAGGACATCTACACGTGAGCAATAGCAGAAGTTTTCAGCAAATTTTTATAAGATAACAATTCACCTGGCAATGCAATTTCATCCCTTCTACCTCCTGCCTGGACTGTAGGTAGGTGTGGTTGATATATTGAAAAAGCAATCTCATTGCCATGAAAAAGCAAGCATGGAGAAAGAAGCATGGAGAGATACCCCTGAGACACTAAACCAATGCCGCTGTTTGCCTACCCCACATTTCTCATCACACCAGAAAGAGTAAGTCTCTATTTTTGTTTAACTCTCTATGGTTTGAATGTTCAGCTACATGTAGCCAAAGTTAATCCCAAAATAATGTTTATGGAGACAAGGATATTTTTACAATGCTGTTTATATAGAAACATACTAGATTCTTGTTTTTTAGGGTAACTGGTTGATTAAATATTAGATTTGCATATTATGGAATATTATGCAACTATATAAAGAAAGAGGTGGATTTTTAGTTCAAATAAGGGATGACATTGTGATATTTGAAGAAAAGATGAACAGTAAACATAGTGTACTAACATTTACATAAAAGGAAACTTTCTATTTGCTACATACTCTCTTGTATTGTTTGAATGTTAACTATGTGTCTCTTTCATCTTCTCAAAGGATTGTGTACTGTTTTATCTAAGAAAGAGGGAAAATAGAGAAAGAGACAGAGAGATCTCAACAATCTCTAGGATTGGTTCTTTTCACTGGATGATCCCATGCCATGGGTCAGCAGAGATATATGATCTATTCAGAGAACCAAGCCTGAATATGCAGCCCTGAGCCCTCCAATGGATGCCATGTTTACCTAACTAACCAGCCACTGGATGTCAGAATGTGGAGATTGCCCAGGCCCCAGCCCCACAATCCTGCTCCTCCACTGTGTTCTCTTAAAATATGCTGAACTTCAACCAGCAAAGCACAGTCAGAGGCCCTGCCACCTGGGAGAGGAGGGACCAATCCAAGTCCTGCTTACTTCCCTCTGTCTCAAACTTCTTCCT
Organism: Hydrochoerus hydrochaeris; assembly: GCA_004027455.1. Taxonomy (NCBI): domain Eukaryota; kingdom Metazoa; phylum Chordata; class Mammalia; order Rodentia; family Hydrochaeridae; genus Hydrochoerus; species Hydrochoerus hydrochaeris. The sequence continues at coordinate 11,036 of PVLA01005296.1, read as the reverse complement.
CCTCTTCCCATTGGGATTCTTGGGTCCCCTGGAAGAGCCCACAGCGGTCTATACCTTCCTGGAGCCCAGCCAGACACCACACCCACAGTCGGGCATCTTCCTCGCCCCTCTTCAGTTATGCCACACTTTTAGCCCTGCTCCTGTCTTTCTTTCTAGACTGAATCTCTTCTAAAGAAAGGAGCCACATTTGCATCTTTGCTCAATTCCCTCCATCCATAATAGGGGTCATAAATCAATCGCCTGGGCTAAAAACTGTGCCCAGGGTCTCACCCCACATCTGATAATGTTCTCTCCACTCAGCTTCCTGTCTAGGCTGAAGCCACTCACTGTCACCACCTTTGAAGCCACTGTCCTAACCCAGTCCTCATTTCTTCTTCTCCATGATCCTAGCCGCAACCCCCAGCTGGGCTCTCTCAATCCAGTGAGGCCCCTCAAACACTGATGTCAGGGTGGGATATTTAAAATTATAAATAAACTGCTCAACAAATAGAGGAAGATAGATCGATGATAGATAGATGAGTGTTACACCATCGCCCCGTGGAAACCAGGCACCATTATACCCCCCGGAACCAACACAAGGCCCGCCCGCTCCTGCTTTATGCTCTGGGCCTATCCCAAAGCCTTAGTCTCAGCTGCATGATGCCATTTATATTTCAGAACTGTCACTGTTTCCAATCTCTGCCTGTACACGCAGGAGCACTCCCCCTTCCCACGTCAGTCCTTCATCCTGCCAACAGCTAAGCCCTTCGTGCACAGCTCCAATGTTGCCTCCTCCAGGAAGCTCCCTGTGCCTACCCAGCCTCACAAAAGGGCCCCTGGCATTAAATCTCCTCTCTGCACCATGAGCTCTTGGGAAAGGGACCATGACTCATCTGACCTACATCCCTGGAGCCTTGAAAGTAGATGGCAGGCTGACCGGAAATGTTTGTCGAATGATCAAATAAATGAGTGAATCAACAGGTTCTTGGTGAACTAAACTGAGACATGTGTGAATTACCTGACACCATGCCAGATGCACAGATGTCCAGCCAGTTCACTTTCCCTCTGCCCTGCCTCCCCTGTGACCCACATTCCCTGTGGCCTTTCTAGCCTGTGGGTAGAAGAGGAGTCCCCTTGACAACAAAGTGCGTATGTTGCAGCTTGGACTCCTCCACTCATGCAGACACCCTGTCCTTGCTCAGAGACTCTGAAGTCCCCAGAGGGTTTTACAACCTAAACCACCAGCCAGCTTCACCCCTGCCTCGTTTTTCCTCTCCTGCCCCAGTCCCACCTCCAGGACACACACAGCCCAGAGTGCTGTTTTACGCTTTGCAGCTCAGTCCTGCAGCTCTTCGCTCCAGCAGGTGTGGCAGGGGCCCGGGCGGGTTCGTGGAAGAAAGGCTCCCCAGCCCCAGCACAGGGCCTCCCTGCCGCCCTGCTCTGGGCTCACCCTGCCTCTCACAGCTGCTGCGGGCCCCTCTAGAGCTCTCCACTTGCCCGGTAGGGATGGCTGATTTCCCTGCTTCGTCTCCAACCTGTGGGCCTGCAGAGGGCTTTCTGAGCTTGGCCCGAGGCCCCAGCCATCAAAAGTCCAGAGCTGACACAGTTTATTCTGTCGCTACTGCTTCCAAATCCGAACCATGACCAAAGGGGAAAAAGCAGGATGAAAAGCCACAGGAACAAGACGTCCTTTTCAGAGGCCTCTCCCATTCTGTCAGGGGCCTCATCCAAAAGAGGCTTTAATTGGTCAAACTATGTGTTTTTCACTGAAAAAAAATGCCATAAAATAAAATATGATTCACATTTGGCACAGTGTGGGGAGGGGCAGGCTTTTCAAGAGGAACTGAGGGAGGGTGGAGTGGGGAGGGCCAAGAGCCCCCGTGGTTCCCAAGGGAACAAGGACATGTCCCAGAGTGGCCTGCAGCCAGTGCCCTGTGTCAGGCTACTGTGGCCAGTGCCACAGTTAGCCCTCAGCTTGCCAGCTGGGTGCCCAGCATTGACCTGATGCCAGCAGCCTGCACCTATGGGTGAAAGAAAAGGATAGACACCCACAGCCTGGAAGCTGGAGCCATGAGTAGAGGAGGCCAGGGGGAGCTTCTGTCCTCCCCAAACCTGCCCTTGGAGGCCTGAGTCCCCCCACCCTTGATTCACTTGATTGACGCTGGGGCTGCAAGACCAAGGCGGGGCTTGTCACTCCCCTGGGAGATTTTGATAAGAACAATCAGAAGTGGCCATGAGGACAGAGGAAATCCACTAGATGTGTAAGATGACAGAGACAGGGTTAAAAGAGAAGGAGAGAGCAGGAGGGTGGTTGGAGAAAAGGCGGAGGTAGGGAGGCTTCAAAGAAGCGGGAAGGAGCTAACTGAGGTGGAGGCCACATGTCTCTGGTGCCTACACTGCACTGCAATTCTCTCCGCCAGCCTAGTGACGCCGGTGTGGGAGTGGAAGTGGGCGTTCAACTGGTTCCAGGTCAGACAATTTCGGATGATCTAGTGGAGGGGCAAGGAAACTAAGAATCTTGGAAGCCCCTTGACAGAGAGAGGGACCAGCAGTATGTGAGTCCCAGTGACTTGGAGGAAGAGCAGATGGTGTGTGTCTTGAAGAAGGGGGAAATTTTTTTCTGAGGGAGTTACAAAGTAAGTATACAAAAGTAAAACCTGAAGGGATCCAACAAAAGCATTCTTTTTGGGCAGAAGCGATATATTACTCAAGACAGGAAGGCAGGGGGATCTTTCTTAGAAGAAGGTTAGCAAGACTGAGTGTCTGCATGGGAATGGGGCTCTGGAAGTCAGAAAGCAAGACGGCTGCGGGCGAGAGGGTGTGGCAGTGAGGGGACAGGCCAGGGAGACCTCAGAGGGATCTTCCTTCAGCACAGCTCCTGGTCAGTGAACTGACATCCAGGACAACAGCAACAAACAAACTGTAATTCTTTACAAGTATATTGGGGGAAAATAATCATTTGGTCTCTTGAAAAAATATGCTCCCTGTTATTAGGTAAAAATAAGGTTCTTATTGGAAGACGATGGAACACTTCACAGTTGCACAGGAGGGAGTCAGGTATAGTGTTCTGTATATCATGAGCCACAAATGTATACAAATTACCACTACAAAAAGAAGGAAGAGAAAGAGGAGGAGGGAAGGAGAAGGATGAGAGAGCCAGGGACCACAACTCAGTCCATTCGGCTTCCTAGAAGATCACGAATACTCAAGATCAGGATGAATCAGAGCAATCAATAGAGGCTTCCTGGAGGAGGCAGGATTTGAGCAGATCATCCAAGAAAAGGTGAGCAGGAAGCTCACATCTCTGATCAACAGCTTGGGCCAAGACAGGAGGGGACACCTTCCCTAGAATGAGAAAACAAATACATTTTACCTGAGATCTGAGGTGCTGTCATCTAACAAGCAGCTCACTCCATTCACAGATCCCAGGGAAGGGAGGTAGCCAGGGAGACACCTGGGGATGAAACAGATGCACATATTGGTCCAGGGAAGGGGGAGAGGCCAGCAAGATGCAGCCAAGAGGAGAGAATCTGGGGCCAAGGAAGAGCAGAAGATGTGACCGGGGCCAGTGGGGGCTAAAAGCTTCGCAGCCGAGTAGGCAGCCCAGAAGGGACACTGAAGACCAAGCTCCCCCACCGCACAGCTGTGCCTGAGACCAGCGCTGGAAGAGCAGAGTGTGCCCTGCAAGCTTGCTCACGTACGGTCCCCTGCGAGTCCCAGCACTGGCTCAGATCTTGTGGGATTTTTGTCCCAGCCTGATGTTTGCTTTCCTCTTACAACTTGGTTCTCTAGCTGGAAGCAAAGTGAAGAGGCTCTGACCCAGCCCCGGGCCTGTAGGCCTTATCAGGCCTTCACTCTCTCTCCCTCCCGCCTCCCTCCCTGGATGAGGAGCGCTGGTCTGAGCAGTGCTGGGGACAAGCCAACGTGGGGACAAGCCAACGCCCATCCCCAGGCCTCCTCTGTCCTCACCGGAACAATGGAAGGCTAATGCCAGTTCTCCTATGTCACAGGGCATGCTAGGATGAAACAAGGTAAACGTAGGGAAAAGCTCTTTGGGAACTTTCAAATGCTGTGAACGTTTATTATGATTATTATTCATGTCTGATTTTGCCGCCTCTGTGGAGCCCCAGCTCGCATTTTGTGCCTACGCGATGCCAAAACAACCAGTCAAATCCATCAAAAAGTCACTCATTTTAGTGGGAAAAAATGCAGACAGCTCTGTTGTATATTATCAACAAAATACCCCACAGGCAGTGTGGGGCAAGTTTTTGAGATCATGAAGCGGGTTGTTCCAGGCACCGTTTTGAGTTTTTCTAGGGCTTTCACCTCCCATGAACCAAAAAAAAAAAAAAAGAAAGAAAAAGAAAAATGACAATGGAAAAATGAAGGTCCCCAGTTACTTTCCAGAAGTGAGCATGGCCTCAAGATGACAGGCTTATGGCAGAAGACAAAGACAGAAACTCTTACCAGGGTCACGGTCCCTCTCTCTCCACCCCTCACTCCCACCGGGTCTTAGGCCAGTGAGTGTTGTCCTCAGCTGGGGTGGCCACTTTCCCCAGTTAGGGGGAGAAGGAGGGAAGCCAGCCAAGCCAGCAAAGGCTGCAGGACTCAGCCCTGACTCCATAGGGCTGGATTCCAGAAGATAAGGACCTGGGCACAAGAGGCTGGCATTTGGGGAGAGAGAAGATCTGAGATAAGAGGGTGTTTTTAAAACATGAATGTCCCAAGAGAGACACTTTGGAGTGGCAGCCAGTCATTCTTGCTCCGCGTGAGCAGTTCCACTAAGCATTTTGCTGAAGGAAAAGATGGGACCCAATTTTTAAGAGAAGATTGCTCGTCAGCCACAGGCTTTGCTTATGTAGCCCTCCCTGACACACCGTTCTTATCAGCAGGTTTCCGTCTCTAAAATGAAATTTCTGGATGAAAATGGGAATATATATGAGTGGGAAACCACTGTGGCATCCTGAATTTAATTCTACCAGCTAACAGGTCCTTCCCCAGCATCTGCACATTCCTAAACTCTTGCTAGATGGGAGATGTGGAGGGAGGGAGAGGAGAAGGTGTCAAGAATAAGACCAACATGCAGCAGAGAGCCGAATGAGGCCAGGCCGTGGGGCCGTCATAGTTGAGTGGGGACTGGAGCTGTCGCCACGGATGAGATAGCTCTTGAGAGAATATCTGGAAGAGATTTTGGCAAGCATCAAAGCATCTCTATCGAACATGTATTTTGCTGATGACTGTGAGTACCGTGTCTGGGACACAGTACTTGTCATCAGTGCTCCACCTCCATCCCCTCAGAACCAGCTGTTTCCATGGCTGCCAACTGCTACCCCTGCAGCCTCCTCCCGAGGGTCCCACGAGGGTGATGAACCTACAGCACGGGTGCCACAGTGGGCTGCTTGTGTCACTGAAAGCTCTAGGAGGGTCACCATCACTGCGGCTGCTGGGGATCTCCCTGCATAACCAGGGCCAGGCAGGGAGTAACAGGGAATCAGCACCCACTCCCAGCCACCCACCCCATGACTGGCAGCAGTGGGTGTGGAGACGCCCCGCCTCCACCACCCCCAAGATGGGATAATACTGAGCGTTCTGCATTTGGTCCCAAGAACTCCTTAGTGGGATTACGCTGTAGTTGCTCATAGTAGCAGCTGGCATGAAAACATACTTTTGTTTGGTTATTTTTTTTTATGGAAAAAAGGTCAAACAAAATTTCATAACAAAATAGTAGGAAAATAACAATAGTTAATACATTACATGTTGTTATCTTTAAAGTAGTTGCTCAGGGTACAAGATATGGGCACAAAAATTTCTCCCATCAATGTTAGCAAAAATCTGTCTTTTTGATGAACTAAAAGACACGAATAGTGTAACTGGATTGCATTGTTTTACCTTGTCCCTACCGTCCTGTCCCCTCTCACCTATCCTAGCTCCTTTTTCCACTTGAAACATTTCTTCCCATTTCAAAATATTGATTGTACATTTTAGACCTTATCAACTCTTTCAGATTCTCACAGGAGACAGAATATGATGTTTACACTTGTGAGACTGATTTATTTCATTTATGAGTATGGTCTCAAGTTGCATCAATTTACCTATAAAAGTCTCAAATTTATCCTTCTTTATAGCTGAGTAGTACTCCATTTTGTAAAAATACCACAACTTTTTAATCCATTCCTCAGCTGATGGCCTTTTGGGTTGTTTCCAAAATTTAGCTATTTGCTATAAACATGGGTGCTCATATATTACTGTGGTATGATGGTTTTAATTCTTCTGGGAAGATATTCATAAGAGAAATAGCTGGATCTAATGGAACTTCCAATCCTAGCGTTTTGAGGAATCTCCACACTAATTTCCACAGTGTTTGTGCCGGTCTATGCTCCCACCAACAGTAAGGAAGTGATCTTTCTTTCCCCACAGCCCCACCAGCATTTGTTATTGGGTAATTTCTTGATGGTAGCCACTCTTTCTGGGGTGAGATGGAATTTCAGTGTTGTTTTAATTTGTATTTCTGGAATGAACAGGGATTTCGAACTTTATTTATGTATTTGTTGGCCATTTATATTTCTTCATCTGAGAAATGTGTATTCATCTCAGATACCCATTTTTGGACTGAGTCTTTGAATTTGGGGGGGTCTGATTTTTTCAATTTTTTTATATGTTCTAGTTAGAAGTCCTTTGGGGGACAACTGGTTAAATTTTTGTTCTCATTCTATGGGTCGTCTTTTCACTTTTCCTGATGATTTCTTTTGCTGTGCAAAAGCTTTTTATCAAGATGAGATCCCAGTTGTTGATTCTTTGAAGTATTTCCCATGCACTCTGGGTTTTGTTCATGAGTTCTCTACCTTCACCTATGTCTTTAAGATTTCTACCTGCCTTTTCTTCCAGTAGATTTAGTGTTTCTGTTACAATATTTAGATCTTTAATCCATTTTGATTTTAGTTTAGTACATGGTAATACTAAGCTAGACCCATGTTAATAGACATGAGTCTACTTTTAGTCTTCAGCAGGTAGACAGTTTTTCCAGCACCATTTATTAAAGATACTGTCTTTCTTCCAGTGAATGTATTTGGCCCCTTTGTCAAAGATAAGGTAGATGAGTGTGTTTGGAATTATGTCTGCATCTTCTAATATGTTCCACTGGTCTTCAGTTCTGTTTTTGACAGTACCATGATGGTTTTATAGTAGTATTTTTTTAGTGTAATGTCAAGTTAGGGATTGTGACGCCTCCTGCCTTGCCTTTGTTGCCCTGGATTGCTTTTGCTATTCTAGGTCTCTTCAGGTTCCAGATGAATTTTAGCACTGTTTTCTCTAGTTCTTTGAGGTATGCTAATGGTATTTTGATCAGGATTGCCATAAATCTGTATAACAATTTTGGGTGTATGGCCACTTTCAATATGTTGATTCTTCCTATCATGAAAAAGAGTATGTTTCTATTTTCTGAGACCCTCTTCAATCTCTTTTTTCAGAGCACTGTAATTTTCAGTATGTAGATCTTTTACTTCTTTTTTTAGATTGATTCCTAAGTTTTTCATTTTTTTCTTTGGATGCTATTGTGAAGGATGTGATTTCCCTAATTTTTCTTCTGTGAGTTTGTTGTTACATACATGAATACTACAGATTTTTGAGTATTGACTTTGTATCTAGCTTTTCAATTGATTCTGGTTATTAAACCTGGATGTCTCTGGTGGAGTTTTGGGGGTTTTCTATGCACATACATCATGTCATCTGTGAATAACGATAATTTAATTTCTTCCCTTCCTAACTGTATTCCTTTTATTTCTCTTGCCTAATTACTCTGGCTAATGTTGCCAGAACTACATTAAATAGGAGTGGTGACAGTGGACATCCTTGTCTTGTTCCTGATTTTAGAATGAAAGCTTTCAGTTTTTGTCCATTTAGTATGATGCTGGCTGTTGGTTTGTCATAGATGGTTTTTATCAGATTGAGATACAGACCATCTATTCCAATTTTCTGTAGAGTTTTTATCATGAATGAGTGTTGGACTTTGTCAAAAGCTTTTTGTGCATCTTTTGAGGTGATCATGTGTTTTTTTTGTCTTTGGTTCTGTTGATATGGCATATTATATTTATTGATTTGTGTATGTTGAACCATTCCTGCATTTCTGGGATGAATCCCACCTGGTCATGGTGTATAATCTTCTTGATGATTTGCTGCATTCTGCTTGCTGATATCATATTGAAAACTTTTGCATCTATGTTCATTAGGGAGATTGGTCTGTAGTTCTCTTTTTTGGTTGGATTTTTGTCTGGTTTTGGTATCAGGAATGAGTTAAGGAGTATAGCTTCCCTTTCAATTTCATTAGAAAGCTTGAGGAATGTTGGTATTAAATCTCTGAATTTCTTGTGGAGTTCAACAATGAATCCATCAAGACCTGTCCTTTTCTTTGTTGGTAAGTTTTTAATTATATTTTCAATTTTATTGACTGATGTTGGGTTATGCAGAATGTTATATCTTCTTTTTTCAGCTTTGGTAATTTGTACATGTCTAAGAATCTGTCCATTTCTTCTGTTTTCCATTCTATGAGTGTAAAGATTTTCAAAGTAGATATGCATGATCACCTGAATTTCTGCAGTGATTTAACCCTTTTCATTCTTCATTTCATGAACTTGAGTCTTTTCTTCCCATTATTTAAATAAGATTAGATAAGGGTTATCAATTTTATTCTTTCAAAGAACCAACTCTTCAGTTGGTTAATTCTTTGTATTGTAGTCTCAATTTCAATTGCACTGATTTCTACTGTTATCTTCATAATTTCTTCCCTTCTATGGGCTTTAGGCTTCATTTGCTCTTTTTTTCTAGAAGCTTGAGGTGTAACATTGGGTTGGTTATTCATGTTCTTTCTGTTTTCCCGATATGGGAATTCACTGCTATAATTCCCCTCCTAGGATTTGTGTCCCACAAATCTGGCATGTTGTGTTGGCATTTTCATTTTCTTGCAGCTATTGTTTAATTTCTTCTTTGATTTCATCTGTGACCTTTTAATTGTTCAGAAGGTTTTTATCCATGTGTTTATGGATTTTTTGTGGTTTCTTTTGCCAATAATTTCTGATTTCATTGCACTATGGCCTGACAATATGCAAAGGATAATTTCAGTTCCTTTGCATAGTATCTGTTCCTTTCATTTCGATGAGCCAGTATATGGTCTATTTTAGAGAATGTCTCATGTGCAGCTGAGAATAATGTGTACTCTGATGTCATGGGTGGAACATTCTGTAAACATCTACTAAGTCCATTTTCTCACATGTTTAGTTCACTTCTGTTACTTCTTTGCTAATTTTTTGTCTAGTTGATGTATCTAGGAAAACAGGCTTTATATCTGTTTATGTCCCTCCTTTATTTCACATCCCCGCACCTAAGCAATGTTTTCTGGGATCATACCCTAAATAAACTGATAGTGCTTGAACCCGTCTCAACGTCCACTTTTTGAGGCACTCAAACTGAGATAATACACACATATTACTATCTTGAGTTTTATTCCCTTTTTTCTATTTCTTCCTCTCAGAGGCTAAGGAAGTAGAAAGTATCTTCATTTTTTAGATGATGAAGTTGAAACACTAAAAGTTAAAATAACCAGCTGAAGATCTCCTAAACAGCAAACCAGCTACTTTGGATTGCTGCTGCCTCTGGTATCTCTCCAACCACATGCCACTGCCTATGGTCCTTTCCATCTTTCTAAATAAGAATATTGCAGTATTATTAAAGAAGGAGTATTTGGGCATGGTGGTACATTCCTATAATCCCAGAACTCAGGAGGATGAGACAGAAGGATCAACAAGAATCCAAGGCCAGCCTGGGTTACATCATGAGTTCAAGGCCAGGTTGAACTACACAGAAAGACCCTGTCTCAAAACACAAACAAAAAATGTGTGTAGAATATTGTCCAGGACTTTTCATATCATATAACTGAGAAATAGATAAAAAGATGTGGCATTTTTTACACAGTGCAGTACTACTCAGCCACAAAGGATAAACCAGAAACTTTTATAGGTAATTGGATGCAACTTGAGACCATACTCATAAGTGAAATAAATCACAGTCATAAATGTAAACATCATATTGTCTCACTAGTGAGAGAAACTGAACAAGTAAATAAGGTCCAAAATGTACAGTGGATATTATTGTGAGTTGGGAAGAAACTGTTCAAAACAAAATACTGTGATGGGGGGCAGAAGAAAGGAAAGAAGGAAAAAATATGTGTATAGGCATGATAGTTAAGACAGTTATAGAGCTAGTTTCTTTTAGTTCATTGAATAGAAAGGTTTGTACTCATAGTTTTGGGACCAGATCTCACACCTATTCCTTGAACTCCAAATAACTACTACAAAGACAACCGTATGCAATATAATTCAACCTGCAATGTAATTATTATAACCCTCCCACTAACCTATGTTGAAACTCCATTTTGTTATTTTTTTCTCTTTAAAATTAAAATAATCTCCAAAACATTTGTAGCTGAAACAAGGAAAGTGCAAAAAAAAAAAAATGCACACAGCAAGCAATGCACAGCAAAGGAAAGTAATCCAAAAAAAAAAAATTTTCATTTTTGAGATAGTCAACAATCAGAAAAAAGGTGGGAGACAGAATGGCATGTTGGAATCCTGTGAATGGTCCATGTAGTGGCGGAGGGGCAGAACCTCTGTGCTCTACCACCAAGCTGTACATAGCCTCAGAGTGTGATTTTTTTACAATACTTTAATTCAAAAAGAAAATAACCGATTTCTAAAAAATAAATGGAAACACATGGTATTACTGCATACAGTGAGTAATCATTGCCAGGGTTTATCTAAAATGTCCCCCAAAGTCTCACGTGATGGAAGGTGATGGGAGCTTGAGGCAGCTATGTTCAGTGGATTCCTCTGTTGACAAGCTCAGCAGTCAAATGTGCTGTCAGGAGGTGCATGCTGGTTGGAGGTGGGTCCCTGGGGTTTGACCTAGAAGGGTATGTTCTTATCTGAAGCTCCTCTTCCTCCCTCCCTCCCTCCCTCTCCTCTCTCCCTCTCCCTTCTTCCCTCTCCCTCTCCCTTTCCCCTTACCCC